>LPNX010440470.1:394787-465132 GCA_001517045.1 Pseudotsuga menziesii | reverse complement strand
TATATATATTCGGTTTATTTACATGTGCTCACAATGTATCTATTATGTATTTTTATAAAATATGTGTTAAGTGCCAATCTAAGATATAGTTCGCATATGCATCAATTAATGAATTTTGATTTCTTGGAATATGATTGAATGTAATAAAATAAAAATTTATTTCCAATAATCTGACTTGCAAAAACTGACGTAACAAGATAGGGTTTCGCACCTGATAAGCTCGATTGAGCTAGGAAACCACCAGTTGAGAGTCAAGTCTGACTTCCAACTGAGTGATTCCATGTGACAAGGAATCCCATAAAAGCTCAATGAAGACCCTGTATTTGGCCACATTATTGGTAGCAGGACCTAGACAAGCGCCTCCAAAGGTAACTAGCTATCCGGATGGTGATTAAATAACCCATGCGGCTGAAGCCAAGTTGCAAGTGTGAAAACTAGTGCCATCTACAAAACCTACGAACCACTTGGAAAACATCTGTAACAACCAACATATGATATAAGAACATGAACTGGCTAATTATTGTGCATAAATTTACATACAATAAAAATACAAGAAAAAGTGCTAAGCCTAAGCATAGTACTTTTTCAGGTAGAGCCCATTTCTAGGCTCCGGCAGCTTATTCTCTTCGAAATAAGTTAATTCATATGCCCCTTTCTTCAAACCTTTCGACATGATATAGGGTCCTAACCACATAGACCTGAATTTCCCTGCACCCAGGGTTTCTTTGTCCTGATCCCAGAGCAAGACAAGCTCCCCTTCAGAAAATATCCTAGGTTTAACCGATTTATCGTATTTATTTTTAACCCTATTTTTATGAGCCTTGTTTGCTATCAACGCATCTCTACATTGTTCATCTAGATGTTCTAAATGTAGAAAATGTTCTTCTAGTTCAGTCATGTCAAGTAACACATGAATGGAAATTTTTAATGATGGGATTTCACATTCAACCGGAGTTACTGCTTCCACCCCGTGAACGAGTTGGAAAGGTGACAACCTCGTGGTAGTTTTAACATTGGTTCGATAAGCCCAAAGTGTAGGATACAGCATAATGTGCCAATTTTACTGGGCTACATTAATAGTACACTTGAGAATAGTCTTAAAGGTCTTATTGACTGGCTCGACTTGACCATTAGCTTGCATGTAGAAAGAAGACGAGTGTTCTTGTTTAAAACCTAGCATAGTAGCCAATTCAGTCATCATGTTGTTCTGGAAATGACTTCCATGTTCAGTGAAAATATCTTTTGGAATACCAAAAAAAGTGATAATCTAGTTGAAAATGAAAAAATTTGCAGTTTCCCAGTCAACCCTGAAGGTGGGAATTGCCTCTACCCACTTCATAAAGTAATCTACAGCGACAATGATGTATTTGTGCCCCCCAGCCAAGACTGGGTTGCACGTCATATAATCGATCCCCCACTTGGTAAAGGGGCACACTACGATGACAGGAAATAGTGGAGCAGGATGAGGCCGCATCTTTCTGGTGTAAAAATGACAAGGATGGCAGTGCTTCACGACTTCCACAAAATCTTTAAAGATCATAGGCCAAAAATAACCGACACGCAAAATATTCTGGGTCGTTTCTAACCCAGATAAATGACCCCCACATGATTTGCTATGGGCACCATTTAGGACACTCTTAGCCTCTTCATGGGTGAGGAACTGATGTAAAATAGATTCTACCCATCTACGGTATAAAGTATCCCCAATCATAAGGCAATTTTTCGCATGCATGCGTAGTTTGCGTCGTTCTTCCCGCAAAAAGGTCACAGGACACTTCAGAGTCTGTAGATAGATAAGTATATCTCCATACCAAGGATCGGAGGTGGAAATTAGAAAAATTTGCTCATCTGGGAATGAGTCCTCTTCAGCTGCTACATCTTCTTGTACTGGAAATTATGCAATAATCTCTGCAAAAACTAAGGATTTATTTGAGTTGGCGGATTGAAAATACAAGTCAAACTCCTCGAGAATGGCTATCCATTTGTTGAATTTGCCTCCAACTATGCATTGGTACAAAACATACTGGAATGGATTGAAATCTACCACTACTTTTGTAGTCCTCAGTAAGATGTAGTGACATAACCTCTGCACAACATACACAACTGCTAAAGACAACTTTTCAACGTGGGAGTACCGAAGTTCGGGGCCAGCTAAATCATGGCTAAGGTAATAGACGACATGTTCTTGGAGCTCATCATCTTCCAAGACTAGCACTACCCCAATGGTCGACTCATATGTAGCCAGATACAATATAAAATCACGAGAGTAATCTTGTGAACGCAACAAAGGAGCCGACAACAAAGCTCTCTTTAATGCCGGGAAAGCAAGTTGTGCGGTTTCATCCCATACAAATGGGGTGTCCTGCTTCAATAAAAACATGAAACATTTGGTGATCTTGGCATAATTCATGATAAAATTTTGAATAAAGTTAGAATTTCCTTGCAGGCTCTGAGGTTACCT
The DNA here is from genome assembly GCA_001517045.1 of Pseudotsuga menziesii. NCBI lineage: Eukaryota > Viridiplantae > Streptophyta > Pinopsida > Pinales > Pinaceae > Pseudotsuga > Pseudotsuga menziesii. The sequence continues at coordinate 462,671 of LPNX010440470.1, read as the reverse complement.
GATAGAACAAAAAGGAGGCATATTTACAATGGCCTCAACCTTCAAAGGATCCACTTAAATACCTATCTTAGAGTCTATGAACCTGAGAAGCCTACCTGAATCGCCACAGAAAACACACTTGTGGGGATTCAAGCATATTGTGTAATGCCTGCATCATTCAAAAATTAAGCACAAGTGATCTGGATGTTCGATCATCTTATGAGAATGTGTAGGTAGATCATCTAGGTACGATTTGACAATAGTTTTGATGTCATGGAAAGAAAAATTCATTGCCCGCTAAAAGGTAGCCCCTGCATTTTTCAATCCAAAAGGAATTTTCTTATATGAAAATGTACCCCAAGGCCAAATGAAAGTTGTTTTATGTTGGTATTCTGGCTTTATTTGAATCTGATTGTACCCAAAAAAACCATCCATAAATGAAAAAACCTCACTCCATGCACAAGCATCAATGATTTGATCTATGAATGGTGTGGGGTAGTTGTCCTTAGGACAAGATTTATTTAAATCGTGAAATTTAGTACATACATGTATCATCCCTTGCTTTTTATCGATGGGAACAATATTGGATACCCACTCTATCAAAGTGATCGAGTAAATAAAACCAGCTTTCAGCAGCTTTTCCACTTTAGCCTTAACAGCTGCCTCTTTATGCGGGTTTACATGTCTAAGTTTTTGTCAAACTGGTTTGGCATCAGGATAGGTTCAGATTTCATGTTCGACTATCGATGGATCTATGCCTAGAATCTCCTCATATGACCAGGAAAACATGTCGTGAAACTCCTTAAATAAGTTCGCATAGATAGAAATCTCCTCTGAAGAGCAATTTGCACCAATATATACATTTTCCATGACGTTGGGATTTGCAGAGATGTTGATAGGGATAGTAACAGAAATTTTTTCCATATTCCCCTCGGCAAAGATTCCTTCCCTTTGTAAGGGATTGATTGGTATATCAGCACCACCTGCCAGTCTCACATGGAACTCTTGGTTTTCAATTATTCTTAACTTTGGAAGAAAGCAGGATCTATGGTGAATATCTTCACATATCTTATCTCGCCCACTCATAGCTTCCAAAATGGCTTTGTCTGGAAGAAAAACCATGTCTAAGCAATTATCAGTTTACAAAGATTTCTTTGCCCAAGCAGGAAGATAGGCTTCTTCTGACTCCTGTGAGACTGTAGGAGGAATCGGAACGGGATCAACAGTGGTGTTAACGATAGCTTGATAAGCTACTTCCACTGCTGATAAGGGCACTTCAAGTTCGTAATGGGAAGGAAGGACCCAAGGATCTGTTCTATCGACAACCTTTGTGATAGACTTCAATACACTAGTAGAACCTAAGTAGTTTATCGGGGCTGGGATATCAAATGTGCCCAATAACGATGAATACATTCCATCCCCAAATCTCTCTATAGCAGGCTTGACTTGATTAACCAATGGTACTGTGGACTCATTTGTTTCCAAATGACACCTTCGAGTGAAATTGATTTGGTCAACAGTAACCAACTTTCCTTCATGTGGAAAAACCACCACTCGAAGGACATCCAAAGCAATCGCGCACATAGCGTAAGTCCAACTTCTCCCCAAAATCAAGTTGTAGTCCAATGGGGCATCAATCACCTCTACTTCAACAGACATCGCTTTCCCTGCCAACTTAATCTCAAAATATGGTAGGATACCATGAGGACGGAATGACCTCTCATTGAAAGCAGTTCGGAAATGTGTTTGACAGAACTAACTCTGGGGAACCCAAAGCCTTCCAACAAGAAAGAGACATGACACATGTGGAAGAAACCTCATAAACAACTATGCGTACAATGGTTTTGCTGCCATGGATGACATCTATTGATAAGGCCACATGATACGGTAGGCGCATTTTAACATCTGAAAAATTAAACTTTTCCATCAAACTCAAAGAATCCATGCTGCTAAAAGGGAATCACGTTGAGCAGGACAACTTCGAAGCACTTCCAATGCAGACATCGCACAAGGATTTTGGGCCAAATATTCCACTACGGAGTAGTTATAAGAATCCCCAGAGTTAGGGTTGTGAAATGCCTTTTTAAATATACAGGCTTCGGTATTTTGGGAATTGGATCAGCAGTATTTTCTATTGTGAGAGGGTTATAAGTTTCACCTATAGACTTACCCTTCTCTGTAGCCTCCTCCTCATAATTTTTTTTCTTGTTTGGATTAATGTCTCGAATCGTACCATGTTGATATAATTTTGGTCAAGAGGGGCACCCGAAGTGCCCCCAGCTACTTTAGAAACAGAAGCTGAATTCTGTCCTTGGGGAAAAGGATCCTTCAGAACAGCTGGTTGTTGAGTTTTGAGCGACTTCTGAACTTGTTCCATGAGGGGGAATTAGTGAGTCAAATTATCTCCCTGTCACAACTTACAGGGAAATTTCACTTTCTTCTTTTCTTTTTTCCCCCATCAGCATTATTTGTGGGTTTAGGATTGTTTTGGTTTCCCTCACCTTTCTTCCCCTTCTTCTTCTTCCCACCGGGCTGCTGATTGCCCTTTTGAGAGTATTGCGTAAAAACATTTTCATTTTGGGGTGAGGGGACAGCCCTAGATGCCTCCGCTGTAGACTACTTTACAGACAACTCATGGAGTTGTTTGGCCAAAGATTATATCGTGGGAGAACTTATTGAACCAACCATGCCATCAACATGGGGTCCATGCTTGGGTTTCTCAACACTATTGGAAGACCCCGGTGCCTCAAGTGTAATTTCATATAATATCCCAGACTAGGCATATATCAAATCCAATTGTTGGGCCCTAAGGATGGCCTCTTCTTCAATAGTCACCCCCGAAGTGGATACATCCTTAGATATATAAGGAAACAAAGACTTAAGGAACCACTTTAATAGAAACTCAGGGGGAATGGTAGCTTTTATAAGCCTCTTCCTTCTTCATCACTCTTGGATATGATCCAAAATGTGAGTGGCTTTATCTTACCTAAAAGTAGACAAGAGGTTTGTACCGGCATCATACCGGACAGGAAGTTGGAAATGGTTCAAGAATACCTTTGCTAAGTCCCAAAAACTATCAAATGCAATAGAGGGCAATTCGATATACCACTTTGCTTCAACACCAGTTAAATTCCTTTGCAACAATCTCAACCGAATGGTGTCATCATTCAGTGAGTTAGAAGAGCACCATAAATGGAATGTGGTGACATGAGCTCCTGGATCTTCTCAATTTTTTCCTTCGAACTTGGGAATGTCCAAAGGTAGCTTAGTTGGAACAGGTGGCCACATAGCATTATGTTTCACCGGGTCATTCATTAACTTGTTTGAGTTTGGCAAGCTCAAAGTTGCCAGAAACGGAATTTTGGAACTAACCGGAGCCTAAAAAAGTATGAGTTTGGGAGGTAGAAAGACGTTCCCCATGGTTCCCAAATGTGAAGGTAGGGTTTCCCCTAGATACCGGTTGTGAAGTAGTTGGACTACTTTGAAATGGATTCCACCCATAATCCAGTGGATTATTTCTGTGCGGTGGAGTATAGCTAGTTTGAGCTCCTCCAGATGAAAATAGAGTCTGAAAGACTGGAGCGGGTATCCCTCCGCTAAAAAGTGAGAAAGGAGAGCTCATGAATGAAGCTGAAATAGGAGTTTGGAAACCTTGACCATAGGTGTTGGTATTTCCAAATTGCATCCCCATATATGCAGGTGTAGGGCCTACATAGGTATTGGATGGGGGAATGTTCCCGACATTCCACAGAAAACCCTGGACAAATGAAGAGGATCCAACATGACCACTCTAAGCAGTGTTTGCAAAAGAGGGTGAAGAAAAAGGAGCATTGGGAATCCCAGTGACAACCCCACCAGAAGGGCCTGCTAAATTTGAGGAAGTCAGAGGCTAAACCACCCAACTGCTAGGTGACAAAGGTGTAGTAGGTGTACTTGGTATAGGAGTACTCACAAGGGGAAGTGGCACTCCTCCACCTGGTAAGGCTAAGGTGGGGCTAGACATATCCTCTGTAGAGCTTGCCATAATGCAGATCATGGGAAAACCAATCATAGGTGAGTGAAATGGAAGAACCTGGATGATAACAGGATCGTTTAAGTCAGTAAGAGGTGAATTAAAGTTTCTTTGAAACTCGCCAGCCTGCAAGTATTCTATCTCTACTACGGTTGTATCAACCTAGTTTGTCCTAAGTTTCGGTTCACCTAGAACTTCACTAATTCCTACTAGTTCAAAATATCCATCTGTATCTAATCTTCACCTTTGAGGGGGAATTGGAGGCTCCACTGTAGTAGCTGGAGGAAGGTTTTTCAAACTTCTTGACCTTCTAAGAGGTTGGTCCTCCATGGTTAAAAAATTGAATTTTCACACACCCTAAGGCAAACTAAACACAAACAAACCACACAGCACTCACTACAAAATTTCCTAAAGCCAAAGCAGACACACAGGGTGTAAGATATGCTTTCCAAAAGAAAACTGAGAGACAATTACTTGGCATCCCTATAGATTTTCTAAGGCACAAGCGGAGGAATCAACCTACTCCCCTCCCACACCTTCTACCAAGGTTACCTTCCAAGCCCGTCTAAGGTCAACCAAAATATCCTTTCGGTGTACCTATGTATGAACCCTAGATGTCAAAGAGACTAAAGGATCCCTTAACTATACCGACATTCTGGTGGGACAGCCACAAGCATGATTTGTATGCATGGGCAGGGTAGCAAATCCTAAAACCCTGTCAATACCGGCACCGCATGGGGCCCAAGAGGTGGTATTGATAGAAGTCCCAAGATGCGCAAAAATCCTAGTCTATGCTTTGACAAGGAATCGAAGGTTTATCTCCTCAGTCCAAGCCTCCACGCAGCCACGTGCTTAACTCCCATTTGAGCGGAGCTTCCCAGATACATCCAACATAGAAAATGGTTTACCTAGTGATTAGCCAGCTACGATTTCAATTTAGTACTTGTGGAGAGTTAAACTCCCTATCCCACAAGTCTAGCCTAACCTAGTAGGTGAAAGACCCTAAAAATAAAAACTTACTAATAATTTTTAAATTATATCGTTCTTTTTAGTAGGATTTTTTAGTCAACAGGTAGATGGCGTGAAACTAGTGTGATGTTATGGACTGGATAAGAAAAAGAAAAATGATGCATAAACAAATTTCAAAGTAGATTGTGACTACTTAAACCAAAATTATTTTTCTTTTTTATAAATGCAAGTTAATGAGCTTGAAGCTAAGTATGAGAAAGTACAAGACTTCTTATGAATTTTTTGAAATTTTCTTGAAAAATAATGAAAAGTAATACTATATGCAACCTAATGCAAAATATTTTTGTCTTTTCTTTTCAAATAACTTCAAAACACTATAATGCAAATGAATGCAACTTGAGAAATTTGACTATTCTAAGCATATATATAGTGAAAATGAGGCAAAAGGATCCCAAAGTGACCTACTTCAACCAGGAGGAAGAAGACTGGAACAAACGCTGACTTGGAGAAACTAACCACTTTAAAAGTTTGCTAGATTCACAAAATAAGAAGTGCCAAACTGATACTACAAGATGCAACACAAAGTATAAAGAATCTACAGTCCTGATCACTGACCTAGACACAAACACTCAACCTATAAACCAAGTAGGAGGACCACTTACACTTCACAAATGAAAGAAATTCAAACAAAAATCTCAAAGGCTTAATGACCAAGCAAACTTTGTGACACACAGACTTCAGACTCACGGAGTCATGCCATTAAGAGAAAACTCCCAAAACAACTCAAAATCCAAGAGACAAGGACAAGCAAACCCTATCTAACTTAAAAACTGCTACAAGACACACGCGACTATGTATTTAGGAAACACGCATACGACACACCATTGTCTTAGAGAGCAACCTATATATACAAGGTCAAACATGCGACTATGCACAAAGCAACCCGTGTGTACTGCTAAAACGTTTTCAAGGAAAAAATAGTAGAAAAGACTTCTCAGCACACTACACTATAAATCAAAAGCAAGATAAAAAGGACCACACTCAGAATCAGAATCAAAACAAAGACTGGTAAAGGGACCTACAGGATGGACCCACAGCAGGCTGGACTCCCCAGTGGAGTCGCCAGTTCTGTTGTGCAGGACAATACACCCTTGTAACCTAGGGTTTGGGGTTACCAAATTACTAATATACTTGCAGAAAATCAGCTTTTATAGAAAATGAAATGAGAATAGGAAGAGAGTTTGACTTACCCAGTTTATGACGGTTGATCCAAGCTTGACCTTCTCTCACTTCAACCTTCTCCAAAGCTTCTAGGGCTGCTTCTCTTCACCTACAAAGAGCCAATTATTCAAGCAATATCTCATACATATATATATCAGAGGTTAGATGAAATTCATATTAATATCATAATTGAAATCAATCATTAGCCAATATACATGAGACAAGATCAATACAAAGATTGGAAGAAGAATTCTCTTCATTAACAAAAAGTGAATAGGTGAGAATACAACCCAGCTTCTGACACAAGAACTCCTCTGCAACCAAGGACTCTGAGTTCTACTGCTCCAAAACTCTGAAGGTATACCACCAGCATAACTTTGCTCTTCTAAAATTGATTGATTAGCCCCATCCCAAGACCTCTATTTATACATTGGGAAATAGAGTGGTTTTGAAGGTTAGGATGGTTGAGACAGTTGGGATAGTTATGGATTAAGGCCCAAATAATATCATTTAATCATGATTTATATTTTTTAATGTCGAATTAAGGTACACATGAGTGTTTATATAAGCAAGGCGTGTATGACACGCTTTTTGCTCAAAGGGAACTCACGTGTTCAATGTACACGCGGGTTGCAATGCACATAGTCATGTGTGACATGCGAGTTGCGATGCACATAGTCGTGTGTGCAACCCTAGACTCAGAATAAAAATATATCAGGCTGGTTTGGAGATCATGCATCAATGGTCATTCACATCTATAGTGTTTTGGACACTTCAATCCTAATTGTCCTTTTGTGTACCGACATAATGGATGTCAGCACTCAGACAGAGAAGTTCTGTTTTGGTTGATAACAACAACTAGATGATTTTCAAGAGATTGGAGCGCAGCTTTTTATTAAAACAGTTTTCGTGCTACAGGAAGCATAGGAAGATAAAAAGGAGATCACCGAGGTCGAGCATCCAGTCACACATGATCTGACAACGAGCCAGGAGATAACTCACAGAGTCAAATTGTAGGTCAAGGTGATTAATCAGCAGTATGAGGATTTCAAGCTCAAGATTACTGAGTACACCATGTCTAGCTAGCGTGGCTCGAGGGAGAACCACAAGATTGTGTTGGGGGCCTGTTGGAAAGGGGTTTGGGGATAAGTTAGTTTTGCAGCATCACAGATGTTGCGCAAACTCAAAGACACCACGCAAGTGGAAGATGGTGCGCAAGGCAGAGAATAGAATATTTTATATATTTTATGTCACCTTTTGTAGTTTTCGACCATATTTTGTAGAATAAGTTAAGATTTAGTTAGGAAGTTGTCTAAGTGGACCTTGAATGTAAAGGCCCAAGCCTGTAAGTAGATGTTGAATTTTAAGTGTAAAAGGGAGGAGATCGGATTTTCGGAGCATCTTGCCTTCTAATGATCTAGAGACATTGAACTTGAATCTGCTTGAGTTTTTTTTTATGTAAGATCTGTGCATGAACTGAGATCTATTGATATGTGACTTGTTTTGGAGAATCTGTGATTTTGTGTAGAAGTAATATGATATGATGGAAAGTTGAGCTGAATCATTGTGTTCTTTTCTATTTTCATATTTTACTGTCATTCACAATTCAATTATGAATACATTGTGTAGTTGTGACATGAATCAATAAATGTTGTAATGTTTTCCTTCTTTGAATGATGTTATTCTGTTGGATTTGTTTGCGAATAGACATGTTTGTGACATTCTGATGTAATGATGCGACCTGTTGAATAATGATTGGTTTTGTTAATGCTTAAGTGAATGATCAGAACTGTTAGTGTTACGCTAAGTTGATAAGTTGATGCACATTGTCATCTCTCATTCTACAGAAACTTGGTTCCGTCAGCTCTCCCTCGAACATCTCAGGCAATACTTCATCTGCTCTGTGGGTGTTGTCGGATGGGGTAAAACCTGTATGGGCTGGTGCTCAGGGAGGTCACGGTGGTTTGGGTGTAGATAGAGTGGGAAACCCTGTTGATTGGTTTTATTGGCTAGTTTTGTGTCAACATTTATATAATCAACATTGTGTTCTTCTGTTATGTAGTCATCAAGTGTCTTGGGTATGGGGAACTTGGGATCCAAAATGGAAATTATTTTGTTAAGCATTAGCTTGTATAAAATATATATAGGATATGCATTTGATGTGAGTTGATCATATAGTAGTGTGTCTATGATACATATTATTCATAGATCTCAAATCAAGAATAGAGCCTATCTTCTTATATATTTTAGTAGTGTCAATTTCATCATGGTGGTAAATGAGATGGCAATTGAATGTTTATAATAGGACCACATATCCTTTTGGAGACTTTTCAAGATGGAGAATAGTGGCATGTTTAGTTTCAATGGGTTGGATGCATAAGGGATATGCACATGGTAAAGACTCGACTAAGGAGAGAGAAAATGAGAAGCCATAGTAATGTAGTATAATTTTTCAAAGTTGTAGAGAAAGGGATGTCGGTTTCAAAAGTTGTACAACATCACGTTGATCATTAAGTTTTGTAAGTTGTATAGTGACCCAGTAAAACAGGTGTCTATGACCATTTGTGCCAACACCCCCTAAGATGAAGCTATATATGGGACCTGACACACACCATGTCAATATATATTATATATGTTCAGATGAATATACTCATGTCCATAAGACAACGTGTTACTTTAAATAGCATACCATTTTATCAAGTTGTATTGATGCTTCTTATGCTTACAACTTAGGCAGTAGAAGTTTTGTATATCCTGCAACAAATACGAGTAATTATGGGAATTCAAGATAATAATAAGAATTGGAAAATATCAAAAACTAGCATCCTTTTTACAAGAAATGGTGGCATCTTGAACTTACCCTTACTTTCTATTTTGTTAAACCTTTAGATTTATAGTTGAAATCCTCTCCAGATTCTCTATTTGGATGGAAACACCTCATGTAGCGTCCCTCACAACTACATCATATTACAAATATTATTAGTACCATGAAAAATGATGATAAGAGATAGAACAGAGATTCCAAAACTGTAAAGGCTACATTATTTTTCTAACAAGCTCATGAACTAGAAAACATCACCAATTCATTTATTGCCTTAGCTTGTAGAAAATTAGATGAAATCTAACATATATAATCAATTGTCTTCATCCTAGTTCCATTACAAATAAGAAATGCAAATATTACATTTTAGCATTGTACCTGTTCCAACGAGTATAGTGAGGTATTCACTCAATGAATTATCCAAGAATGAACCATAACCAAAACTAAAACCCTCCCAAATCCTACTATTGTGTCGATTCAATGGACATTGATAAAATTATCTTATTTGTCATCCATAGCTACATGCCCATGGTTTATTCATAAACAATGAATTGATTAGTGATATTCTTGTTGATGCTTAATTTCATTTGATTTTGCCATTTCTCAAACTACCATAGGTATTACATGTCTCGATTGCCTTACCTATTTGATTTTGAACATCATCTTTCTTTAAGGGATTTTTCGAGTTCATTACATCATTTGTATCTTGAAGATGCATTTATCTTGAGTCTGTGTACTTGTATTTATGCAAGCAAGGAAGAAACCATGGTTTTGGGGGCAAAAATTAGAGGATACTTGAAGTGTTAATGTTTGAGTCTTTTTGTGAAATGGAGGTATATATTAGGGAATGTGACAAAGAAACCCTAGAGGATACTTGGAGATCTTTTCTTAGATATATTGTGTGAGGCATTCTTAGTGAAATAACAAAATTGGACTTGATGGTGTTGTTTCTAGCTTGTTGTAGAGACTTTGGTGTGGCTATAGATCATTGTGGGTAGTCAGACATGCAGACCACCAAGGAAGGTTCCAATTTGACAAGATATCTGGCACTATCATGAATATACAAGGATATTCTGACAATTGTGGGGCAAGCGATTAGGTGTGCAAAGATCTGTAGGGTCCACTATGTCTTGCAAATGAAAATGGATCTTGAACATAAATAGGTTTGTGAAACTTGATTTCAATGACTTTTATATGACAATATCACTATGTGAAAATTTATTTCTTATGTATATATTGTTGGTGCTTACTTTCATTTGATTTTACCTTTTCTCAAAATGGCATAAGTAAGTGAGAAATGGATAATTCCTCACCTTGTCAAAGGCTTGGAAACTAGTCTGGAAAAAAATATGTGCTCTAATTTAACAATTATAGATAATACCATAACTAGTGTGAATTGTCCTAATATCCATAGCATTTTCAATGAAATTTTCCAAATACAATGATTACAGAAAAATATGGACAACTAGTACAATATGTCATACCTGTAGAGCAAGGGATGTCGGTTTCAAAAGTTGTACAACATCACATTGATCATTAAGTTTTGTAAGATTTATAGTGACCCATTCAAACAGGTCTCTATGACCATTTGTGCCAAGCTTGACACCCCCCAAGGATGAAGCTATATATGGGACTTGCCACACACCATGTCAAATATATAATATATATTTTCACATGAATATACTCATGTCCATAAGACAATGTGTTACTTTAAGTAGGATACCATTTTATCAAGTTGTAATGATGCTTCTTTTGCTTACACCTTATGCAGTAGAAGTTTTGTATATCCTACGCCAAATACATGTAATCATGGGCAACCAAGATAATAACAAGAATTGGAAAAGCTCAAAAACCAGCATCCCATTTACAAGAAGTGGTGTCATCCTAAACTTACCCTTACTTGTGTTTTTGTTAAACCTAGAGATTTATAGTTGGAATCCTCTTCAAATTCTCTATTTGGATGGAAAGACCTCATGCATGATCCCTCACAACTACATCATATTTAAAATATTATTAGTACCATGAAAAACGATGATAAGAGATAGAACATATATTCCAAAACTGTAAAGGCTACATTATTTTGCTAACAAACTCGTGAATTAAAAAACATCACCAATTCATTTATTTCCTTAGCTTGTAGAAAAAATTAGATGAAATCTAACATATGTAATAAATTTTCTTCATCCTAGTTCCATTATAAATAAGAAATGCAAAGATTACATTCTAGCATTGTACCGATTGCAACAAGTATTGTAAGGTCTTTACTCAATGAATTATCCAGGAATGTACCTAGGAAATTGTCAAAATTTAGATGACACGCGAGTGGGTTGTAGAAAGGCACCATCATAGCCATTCATTAAGCTCCTCTTTGTTTCAAGAATAATTTAATATTCTCTACTAAACAGAACCAATGTTAAGCCCTTAATGATGACACATTACACCATATAGTGTGGCAAATTACCCCATATATGGTGGTGCATTAAATATTATCTATGTAGGCTTGGGTTTATTAGTGGGTTTATTAGTTTTTATTGTACACTTTTGTCTCCTATATATAGGAAGGAGATCTTCTCATTTTAGCATTATATCATCTTATCTTGTCTTGTACATTGTGTAAGGAGGTTCCTCCCTCGAAGAGGATTGATATTTATCTCTGCTATTCATATTTTAGGCGTGGATTACTCTCTTATTGTCTATTTTTACTTTTTTTATGATATAGTTGGGATTTGGTTTCTTAACATTTGGTATCAGGGCTCTTTCCTCGGGAATGACTTCTACAAAACAAGTCATATTGGCACTTTCACTACAACTTTTTTCTACAAGGATTCAAAGATCAAGGTTAAAAACCCACTTCCAAATAATGTTGAACTATCTCCAGTAAAAAATTTAGATACAAATCCATTATAGTGTCAAAGATAATTGCAGAGGAATCTAGAGTTTTTTACTAGTCCTACAACCAGTCTAAAACAGGTGCTCTTAGGGAAAAGGTCATATCTAAGGAATCCGGGATCCAAATGGAGTGATACTAGTTGCATATGAAATATGATGGACCAGGGTATCTGTGGTAGAAGTTTCAAATACAGAAACAAAATAGTGGACACATGGAATACAGTACAAGTTCACTCTTCAAGATAGGCCAGAAATAAGAAGTTTTGGTATATTTGCAATAAATTTTTGTTGGATCATCCAAATTAGGTCAGACCTACAGTATTGGAAAGAGAATAGATCAAGGTACTACAGTCCAAAGTTTCAAACTCTAAGGAGTCACAACTCAAATTTTACCTCAGTTACAAGTCGGCCCTAAAACAGTCTCCCAATCAGGGTTTGAAAAAGGTGCGCCATTTTGCATTTGAATAGCTTTTAGTAGAATGATATATTTGTGGTAAACAATAGGGTGTTATATTGTTAATAATGCCACCAAAATGAAGTGGAAAGAATCACAGTCCACTCAAACCCCCAAAGGATTCATACCCGACATATGAGGAAATGGAAGACATTTCTTTTAGAGTATCCAAGTTGGAAGATATGATTAAAGGAAATGTGAAAATTGATGACTTTTCTAAATTGGAAAAGAAGATGGCTACTAAAGAGGATCTCAAATGGATGGATAGTAAATAAGATATTCAAGAATTGAAGGAATTTATCAAGGATAGCAAACATAAATTTATTCCTCAATTATCTACTCAAGAAGAGGATAAGGAGGAAAAAGATGACTTGTTCCAGTCATGTCTAGAGAAAATTGAAAAACAATTAGAGAGTAGGAAGCTGGAGTCCTCAAAATTTGTTGATTCACTACAACATCATAGGTTCAATTTAGGTCCAAGAAACTACTTTATCCCCAATATTGACATGCGAAAGTTTGGTGGAAAGGAGCCAATCATGTGGATTTTTCAGATGGAGCAATTCTTTGATCTACACCAGGTGCCCACTATACAAAAGGTAACTATTGCATCCTTGTATTTAGAACCTGATCAGTTTGTATGGTACCAATGGCTTTGTGACCGTAAAAAGGAGTCTATTTTCTCTTGGTCTATGTTCACCAAAGAATTGATTGCACATTATGGGGATATAAATAGCAACACCTTCTTCAAACAGTTGGTAAATATCAAGCAAAAAGGTTCAGTTGTAGATCACATCAAGCAATTTCAGCAGCTGAGTCTCAGAGTGAAGAATATTTTAGAAGATAATTTGTTAGATATCTTTATTGGAACCTTGAAAGATAACATTCAACATGAGGCACGTCTCTTTGAACCATCATCGCTAAAGAAGGCTTTCATGATGGCACGGAAGGTTGAAAATAAAAATATGGCAATGACTACTAGAAAGGCCTTCTCCAACACATATAGAGAAAATAATGTTCCTTCTTCCAAACCACCACAAATGTTGACACCTCAACAACTAGATGAAACAAGAGCAAAAGGATTATGCTTTAATTGTGACAGCAAGTATATTAAGGACATAAGTGCAACAAGAAGAAATTATTCTACATAGATTGTGAAGAGGGAGAACCAAAAGAAGAGGAAGCATCTCAAGAAGAGGCAACTTCAAAAGAAATGGAAGAGGCTACTTCAGAAGAAATTACTCCCACCGTATCTTATCATGGATTGGCTGGAATTATCACTCCTCAAACTCTCAAGATAGAAGGATACATCAAAAAGAAGAAGGTAACAGTGTTGATTGATTCTTGTAGTACTCATAATTTCATTCACTGTAAATTAGCCAAAGTTCGTAATTGCTTTGTTTATCCAACACCAGAATTTCAAGTAATGATTGCAGATGGAGGAACTATAAATTGCTCAGGGAAATGCCATAATATCAATCTAGATATGGGGCAATATGTATTGAATAGTCCAATGATTGCTATCCCAATGGGTGGTGTTGATGTTGTCTTAGGTGTCCAATGGGTACAATCTTTGTGAACAATGGCTTTTAATTTTCAAAAAATTTTCATGAAATTTTCATGGGAAGGTAAATAATATGAGTTAAATGGTATCACGGGAAAACCAAGCAAGGTGATAATCTCTAATGGTATGAAAAATTTGTTAAAAAGGGGACATCAAGGTATAGTTGCACAATTATTCTCATTAGATGTTCAAACCTCAAAATTCGCTATCTCCCTGGATCTCCAAAGGGTCATTAATAAACATTCCAAGGTATTTGAATATATTCCCAAAGGTCTTCCACATATTCGTGACTTTGATCATGCTATCCACATAATTCCAGACAGTGTTCCTCCTAACATCAGACCTTGCCGATATCCCCATAGCCAAAAGAGTGAAATTGAGCGTCTGGTGGATGAAATGTTAGAGGCTAGCATAATTAGGCATAGCCAAAGTTCTTACTATGCACCAGTGGTAATGGTACACAAGCCAAATGGATCATGGTGTATGTGTCCTAGTTATAGAGAGATCAACAAGAACACCATTAAATATAAGTTTCCCATTCCCTTCATTAATGAATTGTTAGACAAATTACATGGAGCAGTTGTCTTCACAAAGTTGGATCTTTGTTCCAGGTATCATCATATTCGAATGAAGGAGGAAGACATCCCCAAAACAACATTCAGAACACATGAAGGTCACCATGAATTTTTGGTCATGCCATTTGGTCTAACAAATGCACCTTCCACATTTCAAGGTTTGATGGATTCTATTTTCAATCCTTTCCTTAGAAAATTTGTGTTGATATTCTTTGATGATATATCAATCTATAGCAAGTCTTGGGAAGAACATGTTCAACATGTTGACAAGGTACTACAACTACTAAAGGATAAAGAGTTGTATGCAAAACCCTCAAAATGTTTCTTTGGGATAAAGGAGATAGAGTATTTGGGTCATATTGTATCTCATGAATCTGTTAAGGTAGACCCTAAAAAAATTAAATCCATGATGGACTGGTTGATTCCCAAAACCCTGAAGAATCTTCAAGGATTCTTAGGTCTGGCAGGGTACTACCGTAAGTTTGTTCATAACTATGGAAGAATAGGACCTCCTCTAACATCGTTATTAAAGAAAGATGCATTTTCTTGGACTCCAGAGGCAACTCAAACCTTTCAACAACTCAAAGAGGTCATGTGTAAAGCTCATGTTTTGGCGACACCAGACTTCACAAAAACCTTTGTTGTGCAATGTGATGCTTCATGAAATAGATTTGGAGTTGTACAAATGCAAGGGAAAGAACTTAAAAAAAACCATTTATGAGAAGGAAATGTTGGAAATACTACATGCCTTGAAGCAATGGCGCCCCTACCTTATAGGGAGACATTTCAAGGTTAAAACTGATCATGATAGCCTTAAATACTTCTTGGAACAAAGGCTATCTTCAGAAGAGCAACAAAAATGGGTAACAAAGATGTTGGGATATGACTTTAAAATCATCTACAAAAAGGGGAAGAAAAATTTTGTCGCAGATGCACTCTCTAGGAAAGATGAGGATGTTGAAGCATTACTCTATGATATTTCACTCATCCAAACAGATTGGATAGCAAAAGCTATGGACGAATGGAAAAATGACGAAAAACATTAGAGGAAATTTGGGGTCTAAAATGGGCCTTATAAGAAAACGAGCTAACAATAAATTATTGTGAATTGGAATTAAAGAACCAATATAATTTCAATAAAATGAGTCAACCATAATGGTTGAATTGACATATTTGCCATAAAAAAAACTATTTTTTGTTCGTATTTTCAACATATATCCCCATGTTTTTACTCAAATTTCAATCGGGAGGGCTATTTGGATGTGGAATTTAATTACGCATCCAACGAGTACCCACACAACACACTTTTAACGGACCCCTCTACCCCAAAAACAAGAAATACCTGTAAAAATGTGATGATGACATCATCATCACATTTGTTTCCATGTATTTCTTGTTTTTTAGGTAGCGGGGTCCATCAAAAGTATGTCATGTGGGTACTCATTGGATGTGGAATTAAATTCCGCATCCAACAAGCCCTCCCGATCAAAATTTGAGTAAAACCACGGGGAGATATGTTGAAAATACAAACAAAACACTAGTTTTTTTCTTTCTTCCTCCAAAATTAATAAATATTATTTTATTATTTTCCTTAGGAGGCCCATTTTAGACCTCAAATTTCCCCTAATGATATGGACATTTATTCAAAAGTTGCAGTAGGATCCTAGTACCTCTAATACATTTAGGTGGAAGTATGACTTGCTATGGTACAAGGATCACTTATATCTTGGTAAGAGTTCCCAAGTCAAGCAAAAGGTACTTTCTTAATTCCACTCTTCACCAATAGGAGGGCACTCAAGTTTTCTTAAAAACCTACCATAGGGTAAAGAAATATTTTTTTTTGGATGGTCTTAAGACTGACGTTCAAAAATTTGTGGCAGGATGTTTGGTCTGCCAAAAAAATAAAGTGGAAACAATTAAGACTCTTGGTCTCCTATAACCACTTTGCATTCTAAGCCAAAGGTGAACAAAGGTCTCGATGGATTTTATCACAGGTTTACCAAAGTTTGAAGGAAAGAGTGTCATCATGGTGGTTGTTGATAGACTTACTAAATATGCACAGTTATGTGCACTATCTTAACCCTTCAAAGCAAGCACGATCACAAATACTTTTATGGATACAGTACAAAAACTACATGGTACTCCAAATATTATAGTAAGTGACAGGGATCCCATTTTCACTGGAAATTTTTGGGCCGAATTATTTTCTTGTTTGGGTACTCAACTGGCTCATAGCTCATATTATCACCCTCAATCTGATGGATAAACAGAAATAGTAAACAAATGTTTGGAAGTGTATCTTCAATGTTTTGCACCTGATAAACAAACAGAATGGATCAAGTGGTTACCCTTGGCAGAATGGTGGTATAATAATTCCTTCCATACATCATCAAAAATGGCCCCATTTATGGCACTATATGGCTTCCATCCACCATCCATCACATCTTCACTAAGAGACTCTAAGGTTCAAGCAGTGGAATACCACATGGAGCATCAACAACAAGTTCTTCAACTCTTACAGGCCAACCTGAATCTAGCACAAAATCGAATGAAACAACATGCAGATTAACACCGTAGTGAGCGGAGCTTTAATGTTGTGGATTGGGTTTTTTAAGACTACAATGATACAAACAGATGTCCCTGGAGAACACCAAGAAGGATAATAAACTATCACCTAAATACTACGATCCCTACAAGGTGTTACAAAATATTGGTAGTATGGCCTACAAATTAGAAATACCTGCCTCTTCATGAGTCCATCCAATTTTCTATGTTTCATGTTTAAAGAAGGTTATATGTGACAAGCTACCAGTTCAAACAATGTTACCAGAACTTGATGAGGAAGGAAAAATCACCTTGGAGCCTGAATAAATTACTAAAATACAAACTAGATAGCTTCGAAATCGATCAATTTCAGAGTATCTCATTAAATGGAAGAACTTGCCCACAGAAGATTCAACATGGGAAGATGAGTCCTTTATACATTAGCATCTGAAACTACTTCAGCATTGAGTACAACACTTTTTGAAGGGGAGGGGCATGTTAATCCCTTAATGATGACACATTACACCATATAGTGTGGCACATTACCCCCTACACGGTTGTAAATTACATATTATCTATGTAGGCTTGGGTCTATTAGTGGATTTATTAGTTGTTATTGTACACTTTTATCTCCTGTATATGGAAGTATATCTTCTTATTTTGGCATCATGTCATCTTATCTTGTCTTGTACATTGTGTAAGGAGGTTCCTCCCTCGAATAGGATTGATATTTATCTCTGATATTCATCTTTTAGGCGTGGATTACTCTCTTATTGTCTATTTCTGCTCTTTTTATGCTATATCTGGTATTTTGTTGCTTAACAACCAACCACATGAAGGTGGAAGCTCTTATGCACCCCCTCACATCACTCTCAATTCCCCATACCCAATGCATGTACTTGAAAAAAAAATATGTGCAAACATACAGATTTCAACATAAATAAACATTTACCATTCACTCAATAAAATCTAACATTCATTAAACTATCCATTCATTCAGTAGGGAAAAAAATGTGCATGACGTTATATTATCGAAAATAATTTCACAATATTTCTTCAATCACTTCTTTGTATTTTTTTTCTCTTTGCAAAATCAAGAAGAAACTCATTGTCCAGAACTTGTTCAATTCTTGGTGGTTCAGCAACTTGTCATGGATTTTGCGGCAAGGGGTCCGGATTTGCTGCAATAATTTGAAATTGTTATATTGATATATTCGGGTATTATAATGACAAGTATTTCATTTAAAAAAAACATTAAAAAGATGTTTTTTTTACCTGATGTGGCCACATGATGTACTTCGTATGTTGAAATATTGAGAGGGTGAAGAATCAATATTTGCACAATATAAAAAATTTAATCAAAAGCAAGTTGTTGATCACCAATCACATCATATCATCAATGTGTATGAAAATAACAAGTTGCATAGTACACAATAATTTTTTACGTGGAAACCCAAATCCTGGGGGTAAAACCACGAAATCCTTTTTAAAATAGTTTTCCAGAAATAATTGTATGGAGGAAACAACCCCCTTATTACAAAGACTTAAATTTTCTAGCTATAACTGGAAGGAGGCTATGACCTCGTGATTTACAGGATACAATTTGAAGGAAGCTACAACTCCCTAGTTTTTGGCTACAACTAGAAGAGGGCTACAATGTCCTTTCCTTGCCCCGTCCTTCCACCCATATAAAAAAAATATTGTCGAACCGGTCAAACCAAAATATCAATTTGTTGTTGATAACCTCTGCAATTTTATCACTGCTAAATCATACATGTATACCAACAAGTCATTTCACTTCCATACGCTGTTCATGTACATCATTTTACACCTCATCATACAAAATTACTGAACAAGTAATTCTTCTCTGCTTTCATTGAACATAAGGCATGCATCGCCATGCATCATCATCATAGGGTATGCATCCTCATCATAAAATATACATCATAATCATCTAATTTTTCAATGTGTATGAATCATCAAGATCAAGTATACATCATAGTGCATAAGCGAGAATCATCACACTATTGTATGCATGTACATCATATTGTATAGGAGTGCATCAACATCATAGAGTGTACATGCATTATCATCATAAATTGTATCGTATAATAGCATAAATGTATGCAACATCATCATCATAGCCTCCATAATTAATCCGAATATATATACCAATATAGAGGCTCACATACTAAGATCAAAGATCAACTCTATCAATGAGAGACATGTGCCATCACAAGAGAAACCCAAAAGCATGAACCATACCTTTTCAAAGATCACAAGATGAAGAAATAGTAGAAAAAACAAAATAATATCTATACCATGTCACCACATATCCCTTGTGACAATATTTCCAATGAGCCAAGAATTTTTTAATTATGATTCTGTATGAGAAAGTTGTGCCAATTTTAGTAAAGATGCCCAAACATTTCTCTTCCACACAGTTTCGCACTTTTCTCTAAAAGTTGTGAATTACCAAATAGAGACTTGATTGATGAACAAATGAAATGTTTGATATCTATTTATATATGTTGTGGAGGAAAGTTAGTACCTCAAACTGGGCCGATAATTCAAAATTATAAATAATTAAATTCTATTCTGTTTGGTCAGTTGACCCAAAAGGTGGGGTACACCAACTTCAAAAATTCATATCTCTTCAACCATAAGGAGTTAGAAGATGCTCCACATATCAACGAAAATGGATTGGAAAGGACTATCTCCCTATGATGGGTTTATTTACAAATTCTTGTTCTAATACCATTACATTCTTCAATTTGTACATGACATCAAGACTCCACACATAAAGGTGCCAAAGACCATGTTATCTTACGCATAAGTTCCAAGGTCAAAGGATTTAATGGACATCATCAAAGGCATGAGGGATTCAGTGGTATTCACATACACATACTTAACATCAACAAGGAGGAATTCTCCACCATATACTCATCATATCAAGGGTATCAATGACCTCAACACCACTAAGGTGTAAGGGTGCCTAGACTTCTCCTAGGGTACCGTGACCTCATTAAAAACACAAATGACCACATAATGGGTCATTTGGACTCTCTGAAGTTATAAAATTATTTAACCCACCAAGGACTCTTTCTAGGGTACTAGGGCATAGGTTGTGGTGTTGGGGAACCATAAAACAACTTAGGGTTACTCAAACACTCTACATGGTGTTTAGGGATTTTTTCATTGTCCAAAGGGGTCCAAGGGCTTCAGACTTGAGCTTGGACAAGGTCAAAATGTATATTTTGACATTGATTGACTTCTAACCCTCAAGGGCTCCTCAGAGGGCACCAAGACACATCGACACACACTTTTTGGCATCAACAATATCCTTGACACACACTTGTTGGAATCAATGACAATTTAGTCAGCATCATATTCATGTACTTTAGGCTGAACCTATACAGTGTGACCCTCTACATGCTCTCCTGTTGAAACATGGAAAATTACAGTTAATGTTCACCATCTTCAATGTAATATTTAAAATTGTATAATATGAATAAATTCATTACCAGTATTTGAAGCATGATATTCTATTGGTTGTTGTCCATCCTTAACATTGATTGGATTGTTGCTTTCCTACTCAAAACAGAGTTAATATTTTGTGGCAATTTTTTGTAATGAATAGATTGCACAAGTAATAAATCTTCATTAAACTATATAGATTTTATATACCTGTGTGCAATATTGATCACCAGAATACTATGTTTGACCAGACAATCTTTTTCGTCGTTCAACAACAGCTCCAAAGTTGTGCTGGAAACCAAGCTTCAAGTCTTTCTCGGTGGGAACATCTTTGAATCAGTTGGTCTGCATATTTGCATAAAGTCATGAATATACCTTTTACAGTGCAATAAAACAAAAATAATTTGCAATTTATTATTTGGATGCATTATTCATTTTTTGATACTTACAATTCATGCCACCAAATTCAAATAACCACCAGGCCTAAGCTTGTGCTGACCAATTTTTTCTTATCTTTCCTTTGTGGCCTTTGATGTCTCAGATAGCCTATGAAAGTGTTGAAATGTGTTAAATGTTTCAAATTTTATATATAAATTAATAATAATAAAGTTTAGAATTACATTGTGGAAAGTATTACATAACTCCCTGTGCCTGGTTGTATGTTTCCTTGTTTTCTCATAGCCCTCTCATTTCCATATTCCACTAGGGCTTTCCACTCTCTAGATAGAATCATCGAAGGGCGCTCATACCTAGGTTTATTTTCTAGGTGAACCCTATATTGGTCCCAGACAATCTTCATATGTTATCCAGCCTTCTTTAGGACCATGGCTCTATTAAAAGTCTCATTGTCGAACAAGGAAACCACCCGATTATTGAGATCATCTTTTAAATTTTTAATTTGTTTATCCCACCTTGTGCAGATGGCGAGCCCAAATATCTCCAAGGACAAATCATTTATATGTTTATAAAAAACATCATTTACTGCAAAATGAGCATGCCATCATTAGTTGAAATACAATGTTTTATCGGTAAATTACAATCAAATTATAAACACTAACTTGAACAATGCATAATAATTACCTGGGATCTTCTCTATCTTTATTAGAACAAGCTCTTTGTCCACTAATAATTTTTCTTGTATCGTACCCATTCTAGTGACACGGGAAGATGTAGGAAATGTTGCTTCAGCAATATTAATACTAGCAGGCTCTGCATTGACGCCTTCTTCTTCACGATCTGGTGCGTGTCAATCACTAGCGGGTGCACTTACAGTTGGCCTAGGGGGTGTCATGGAATGTGTTTTTGATTATTCAGTTGAAAACAATGGCACATGAGATGTATGTGGAGTCATTTTCTCATGTGACGACTCTCCATGAGCATCATTGGGGCCAACACCATCTTTACCACTGGTGTGTGGTCGCAGAAAATCCTGTAAATACAAACCATATTTTATAATTTCACCATCATATACAAGTAAAAATTATAAAGTACTAAATGAATTTATATTATGATTCAATATTAAACAACTTACTTACAGTTCATGTGATCTCTTTACCAAAACATCAACCTTGTCGTTAATCTCATTTGTCTGCAGCTGAATGAATAGTAGACAAAGGATATCCTCATTATTTTTTCTCAAGGCCTTCTCTAACATATTAATAAGGTCTAAAGAAGAACCAATGCCAGCATCATGCATCAAATCATCCACATCTAAAGCTATTGACTTCTTTGACATTGGTTCATACGTCAAATCAATGGTCTGCAACAAAAATATATAAAACATTATTGACGTGAAAGCAATAGACTGATGAAAAAATTATATTAAAAAACATATTGATCATGATAGATTCATAAAATTACAATTAGTTTTACCTGACGCCTCGATGTTGGTGTCATCTGAACCACGGCTGGGGAAGTTCCCCGATCGTACCCCTACCAAAAAGAAGTAGAAAACATTATCAGAATGAAACCAATATATACACAAAAAATAAATTTAAAAAATCCATATTATAATAATAATAATAAATAAATATAATATGCTCCATATTATATTTGTACAATTCCAATTAATTATATCTTCTACCTTAAGGATCGTATACTCATCATATTAATGGTTATAGGGGACCTGCCTTGATCTATTAATAGGGAGGTGCCCCTTACATCACCCCGCATCAAAAACATAGAAAAAATGATCTAAACAGAACCAACATACTCGCGGTAACAACATAATAAGAAAAAAAATTGACATATATAAATTGTAGAATTACAATTAGGTATACATGTTGCCCCGAGGCTGTTATCATCTGATCAACAACCAGGTGGTTTCCCCGATCAACACTCTGCAACAAGTATATAGATAACATTATCTAAATGAATCGAACATACTCATGAAAAAACACAACAAAAAAATACTTTTTGTTCATATTAAATGTGTACAATTGCATCAATGTACACCTGTTGCCTCAAGGAAGGTCTGGTGTCATCTAATTCTAGGTAGGTTCCTCTTACAGCACCCTGCTTCAAAAACATAGAAAAAAATATCCAAACAAAACCAAAATACTCACAGAAACAACATAATAAGAAAACATTTTGTCGTATTTAAATTGTACAATTACAATCAGGTATACCTGTTTCCCCAAGGTTGTTGTAGTATGATCAATAGATGGGTGGTTTCGTCGATCAACACTCTGCAACAAATATACAAATAACATTATATAAACCAAATAAATATACTTATGAAAAAACACAGCAAAAAAAAACTCTTTTTTCAAATTATATTTGTACTATTACAAATATGTATACTTGCTGCCTCGAGGAAGTTGTAGAGTCTCTGACCAGATGTTGGGGAGATGCCCTGATCACTACCCTGTGAAGTAAATATAGAAAATTTAAACAAAATTATAACAATAGACTAACGAAATTTTTTTAAGAGGTTAAATTAATTAATAAAAGGTTGGGTAAATTGTTAGATGTACCACTCCCATAGTAATTGTGTTTGTATCTAGTCGATTCAAATTGTAATTAATAAGCAACTCTTCCCCTACAACTATTGATTTAATGGAACATACAAAAACACATTTTCCTTCATGCCCCTCAAATATTCATTTTGGTTGCTTAATTGTAGACCCTTGTTGTGTAATGCTTATAAATCCCGCAATATTCCTTGTGGCTTTTGGCCTTCCGTCAATGTACAATGTTGCTCCTTTATTTTGATATTTGTCTTTCAGCTATAAATAATTTGTT
Source organism: Pseudotsuga menziesii (assembly GCA_001517045.1). Taxonomy (NCBI): domain Eukaryota; kingdom Viridiplantae; phylum Streptophyta; class Pinopsida; order Pinales; family Pinaceae; genus Pseudotsuga; species Pseudotsuga menziesii. The sequence goes on along the minus strand of LPNX010440470.1, from coordinate 438,926 downwards.
GACAATCCATATCTATGCCATGAAAGCAATAGACTGATGAAAAAATTATATTAAAAAAACATATTGATGATGATAGATTCATAAAATTACAATTAGTTTTACCTGACGCCTCGATGTTGGTGTCATCTGAACCACGGCTGGGGACTTTCCCCGATCATACCCCTACCAAAAAGAAGTAGAAAATGTTGTCAGAATGAAACCAATATACACACAAAAAATAAATTAAAAAAATCCATATTATAATGATAAAAAAAGAAATATAATATGCTCCATATTATATTTGTACAATTCCAATGAATTATATCTTCTACCTTAAGGATCATATACTCATCATATTAATGGTTATAGGGGACCTGCCTTGATCTATTAATAGGGAGGTTCCCCTTACATCACCCCGCATCAAAAACATAGAAAAATTGATCTAAACGGAACCAACATACTCACGGTAACAACATAATAAGAAAACATTTTGACGTATTTAAATTGTAGAATTACAATTAGGTATACGTGTTGTCCCGAGGCTGTTATCCTCTAATCAACAACCAGGTGGTTTCCCCAATCAACACTCTGCAACAAGTATATAGATAACATTATCTAAATGAATCGAACATACTCATGAAAAAACACAACAAAAAAATACATTTTGTTCATATTAAATTTGTACAATTGCATCGATGTACACCTACTGCCTCAAGGAAGGTCTGGTGTCATCTAATTCTAGGTAGGTTCCTCTTACAGCACCCTACTTCAAAAACATAGAAAAAATTATCCAAACAAAACCAAAATACTCACGGAAACAACATAATAAGAAAACATTTTGTCGTATTTAAATTGTACAATTACAATCAGGGATACCTATTTCCCCGAGGTTGTTGTAGTATGATCAATAGATGGGTGGTTTCCCCGATCAACACTCTGCAACAAATATACAAATAACATTATATAAACCAAACAAATATACTCATGAAAAAACATATCAAAAAAAAAACTCTTCTTTCAAATTATATTTGTACTATTACAAATATGTATACCTGTTGCCTCGAGGAAGTTGTACTTCTCTGACCAGATGTTGGGGAGATGCCCTGATCACTACCCTGCGAAGTAAATATGGAAAATTTAAACAAAATTATAACAATAGACGAACGAAATTTTTTTAAGAGGTTAAATTAATTAATAAAAGGTTGGGTAAATTGTTAGATGTACCACTCCCATAGTAATTGTGTTTGTATCTAGTCGATTCAAATTGTAATTAATAAGCAACTCTTCTCCTACAACTATTGATTTAATGGAACATACAAAAACACGGTTTCCTTCATGCCCCTCAAATATTCATTTTGGTTGCTTAATTGTAGACCCTGGTTGTGTAATGTTTATAAACCCATCAATATTCCTTGTGGCTTTTGGCCTTCTGTCAATGTACAATGTTGCTCCTTTATTTTGATATTTGTCTTTCAGCTATAAATAATTTGCTGACACTCCATATTTGCGCATACATTGTGTATATCGGACCAGGCTCATCCAATCTTTGTATTTGTAACAGGTTCCAACATACTCCAGCAATTATGTACATTTGTCGTAATCGACCTTTATGTCATCCATGAAAAACAACCCCAAACCATGTAATGACGATGGTGCAATTCCATATATCCTCTCGTTCACACAAAAATATGTGTTTATTTGAGGAATATCATAGGGTACCCATTGTTTCACTATATGTGTGTACCTCAAGTGCACCTTGATGTTGCTTATTGTCTCATCATCATAGGACCATGACCCCCCTTCAGCGATAAAAAATTCCATGCATTTATGGAATTTTCTTCTGATATTTTGACATTTAGTTGATATAACCCTTGTATACCTACTGGATGTCTCACTTTCATATACTCCTATTTAACTACCCTCACTCAAGGAAGAAATATCTGGCAAATATATGTTTGGCTCTACCTGCACCATGGGGAAAACGTTCAGATAGGACCTTGTTGGGTATGCATAATTTATATCAGAGAATTACAAGGAATTAAGGCATGCTTTTTCAACTATCATCATACATAGTTAGAAATTCTCCCCCATGCTTGAAAATGCATATGCTGATTAGTAAGGGATTTTTCCTTTAATTTTCTTGCATGTTCAAAATTGCAAAAAAATATCCAAAATTAATTTTGTAATGCCTCGAGTTCGTTTAAGAAGGAATCGTCAAAATTTAGAGCCTATGTGTTGTTAAACTAAGTGAGCCATAGTTTGAAATAATCGTGGAATATGCTTTAGATTTTCATATAAAAAAGTGGACATAAAGTGATGGAATATGCTTTGAGATTTGGATTAAAAAAAAGAGTAAAGGTGATCCCAATTCTAAAAGTGGGTGATGATATGGTGTTCTAAGGTGAATTAATTTCCTTGCATGAGAAAATTATGTCATGGGTCATCTCATAATATTAGAAAACCCAATAGCCCCTTGCAAGTGAAAGAGAATATGTCAAATATCTTCCTAAATTAGCGTCAATAGCACCTTGTAACCACCTCTTATATGCAATAGCTCCTTGTAACTACCTCTTATTTGACCTGCCAAAGATATGGAAGGTTAAATAGGGTCAAAAATATTGAATAGATCATTGTAACTACCTCTTATATGCAATATCTCTTTGTAACTACCTCTTATATGCAATATCTATTTGTAACTACCTCGTATTTGACCTGCCAAAGAGATGGAAGGTTAAATAAGGTCAAATATATGCAATAGCTCCTTGTAAGGTCAATTCTTGAAGGATAATTCCATAAATCCATCCACATGGCTAGAAAATGTATCGACTTCTAAATCCATCCACATGGCTAGAAAATGTATCGACTTCTCAATCATACCCTTTTAACTAAACAATATTTAAATATAGTACATAGAGTAAAATAAAGGATAAAGTTTAGGTGGTATTTACATTTTCCAAGCTTTTAGGTTACAACCCTATTGTGGAAGTTAATAAATTGACAAAAATAGTGCAAGAAAAAATACTAAATAACACTCCCCATTGTCACCTAGTAACAACCTAAATCCCTATTATTTAAACTATTTGGAACACAAATGATTGGATAATGTGGTCTTATGGTGTTGGCTTATACCATTCATTTTCCTTTCTTGCATGTGAGTCTTTTCACATTGTTGTTACTATGTTCATTTTAGAGTTTTTCAATTTTGGTCTCCTTTCCCAAAACACCCTGTGAAATCTCAACTCCAACTGGTTTGGGTGATTTACAAGTGTTTCAAAACACTTATTTCTTGTTTTCATACCATTGACACACATGTATCTCTTTGTTGCTCGAAGTTATCTCTCAAAATTCCTCCATTTCCCCAATCAGTTTGTAATTACCTGCAATTGTATTTTTCTTTCCTATTTGGAATTCATAATTGCAAGTTATTATGCTTTTCACGACTATTCTTCCGTATGGAGTTTATTTCCCACAACCTTGGATGGTAATAGAATTGCGATTCCTTGCTCTTGTGATCCCCCTAGGATATTGTAGGATTATCCTCTTAGTTATCCCTTACCACTACAAGGAGGATATCATCTGTTAGTGCGTTACCATTTTCACAGTGATTGCTAAATATGAAAAGGAGCATATATCGACCCCGCCATCCACTCATGGCTATTATTTCCAATGCCAACAAAGATATCATTCACTAATGCATTGTCCCTTTCATACTTACTGACTATTGTGATGAGTATCCTATATTGAGGCCTCCTTACCTATCCTCAACAACTAGCTCTAGATACACCATTTGTTGACATTGCCTTTTTAATCATTAGCACTCACTAGTTTCTATCATCTTTCTTTCACTTGCACTAAACCTTATATCTTCTCTTAATCAACCATTTAAATTTTAACTAGACACTTAGTTCTTTATGTTTTCCTTCTTTCAATATCATGATATGACTTGCTTTTGCACTCTCAACTATACCTATATTTCTTGTACTCTTTTAGTCCCATTGGATACCTTTGTTGTTATTTGTTGGACAATAATAATTTATATTATCTTATTTAGTTTTGTGCACATTTTGTTGGCAAGGGGTTTGGAGCAAGTGAGTTGCGCAACATCGCGGCAGCTGCGCAAGCTCACGTGGTACCGCGCAAGGGTAGCTTAACGTGATAAGAAGGAAAATAATCATTTTTGAATATTTTATGTTTATTTTGACCAATTTTTGTTGCAATAGGTCAGTAGCGGTTAGAAGTCAGTTATTAAGTGGACCTTTGATGTAAAGGCATAAGCCTATTTATAGATCCTTTTTAGAGAGTCATAGACATATAGAGAGTCAAGGAGATAGAGATAGACCATCATATGTGAGTAGTTGTGAACAATTGTATTGTATGTGCGATTGTAAGGGATACGATCTGGTGCAATCTATCTTATGGAGATTTTCCTATTTTGACTACGATTTTATCTGGGCTTCTTTCTAATGTATGCAGTCTCCGGTTTTGGAGAAGGATTATGTAATGTGGCGTATTTGTGCAGGATTAATATATGATGCGATGTGTATGGCTCAATCCTTGTCTATTGTTACAGATCTGTTGTAATGTTGTGGCTCTGTTTTGTTGAAATAACATGTTATAGATGTGATTCAGCCTCTTCCTGCTATATCAATGTGATCTGTTAGGTTCAAGTTGTTATATTTTATGTTTGATACGCTATGATGTTCCTTGAATAATGCTGGGATATTTTGATACTACATGAGGACCGAGTAAGTTATGATCTCCCTTTGTCGTATCCCCATATCCTCCTCTCCCACTGTCGAAAACTCAATTCTGACAGATCTCCCTTGAACGCCTCAAGTGAGACCTCATCTGCTCCGCAGAAGTTTCTTGGCAAGGTAAAACTTATCTGGGCCGGTGCTCAAGGAGATTTCCCTACAGGGCATCGACAAAGCGAGAACCCCTGTCGACGAAGCTTTGTTGGTGGGCTTCGCCAACAAATGGTTCTGTTGCCGAGACCGAGTCGCAATTAGGAGGGGGATATGTTTTGGCATCCGACTCGATCATAGATCAAGGGATGGTTTGATTTGAAGGTGTGAGATTTTTGTTGAAGCCAAAAACCGGAATCCTAAGCTGTTGACGGGCCACTAGTTGGATAGGTATATCCACGACGGTCCTCATGAATGGTTCTTTTGTGAATTCTCGGTACTCTTGCATGAATGGTTGGAAAAGTTTTCTAAGAGAAAAACAAACTTTTAAGGAGGAGAGTCGACATCCTGGACCCCAGAATTAGTCTAGGCGCTGCAAGAAACCAACAACAAAGCATCATGGGCAATCAAGGTATGGTTGGATAGTATCTTAGAAGGATACATCATTGAGTTTGTTGTTGTTACTAGTAAATCTTTCAGCGAGGTAGAAAGGGAGTTTTTTAGTGGACCTCCATTAGAGGAAATTTGGGGTCTATAATGGGCCTTATAAGAAAACGCGCCAACAATCAATTTTGTGAGTTGGAATTCAGGAACCAATAGAATTTCAATAAAATGAGTCAACCATAATGGTTGAATTGATATATTTGTCATAAAAGAAAACTACTTTTTTGTTCGTATTTTCGACATATCTCCTTGTGGTTTTACTCAAATTTCGAGCGAGAGAGCTCATTGGATGCAGAATTTAATTTTGCATCCAATGAGTACCCACACTGCATACTTTTGACAGACCTCGTTACCCCAAAAATAAGAAATACCTGAAAAAACATGACAATGATGTCATCATCACATTTTTCAGGTATTTCTTATTTTGGGGGTAGCAGGGTCTGTCAAAAGTATGTAGTGTGGGTACTCGTTGGATGTGGAATTAAATTTTGCATCCAATGAGCTCTCTCACTTGAAATTTGAGTAAAACCACAGGGAGATATGTCGAAAATACAAACAAAAAAAGTAGTTTTTCATACTTCCTCCAAAATTAATAACTATTATTTTATTATTTTCCTTAGGAGGCCCATTTTAGACCTCAAATTTCCTCTAATAGTGGAAGGTTCTTATTGTCACTGCAACTGACAATTAAGCAACTAGTCTATGAAAAGGGTATCCTAAAGATGGACCAAGAGTAGTGGAACTCTGGTGTGTGGGGGATGTAGCCACCGTGACAAAAAGGGGGGAAATGCATAAGGGAATAAGGGGTAGATGGGCATGATTTCTGGTGAGAATGTAAAGGTCATCGAAGAAAAAAGTGGTTGTATGAGGGGAGGAGCAACGTTTCTAGAAAAGAGGCAGAGGACAGGAGAAGGTCCTGCTGAAGTCGAAGTGTGATACTGTGAAGAACAATCACACGGGACGAAGCGAACTTTTTGTGATGACAAGGACATATAGGCCCAGGCTACACCAAGAAGAATGACAAGATCAAACCCCAGTATTAACATGTCTACTCCTCCGTGCACTACTCCACCACAAGGAAGGAACGCGCATTCTACGTCAACTTGCCCGACGTGTCAGCAACAGTCCAGTAATAGAGCACCAGCAGGAGGAAGAAAGGCCATAATGGCAGGAGATGAAATGAAGTTTCCAATATTCAATGTAAATGGTACTGACAATATGGAGCAATACTGGTTCTTATGCAAAGCAATCTGGACTGCTCGGAAACCTATTGATGATGATGTCAAGAAAATTCAGCTAGCCACTACTCTGAGGGGCTGCGCATTGGAATAGTTTATGAGATTCACACGGGTGCCTCATGGAGGTACTGCAAAGACACTAAATGAGATCAGAAAAGGGCTATTCAAGGAATTTAAGAATCCAAAATCTGAAGCTCAATACATTACTCAATTGAAAGAGATCAAACAATTCCCTAATGAAACAATTTGGGATTTTGATCAGCGATTTAAGACATTGATGGATCGGGTTAGTTTTCAGATGAGAGATGTTCAGCATAAAGAATGGTTTATCGCAGTGCTTGTCCTGCATATCTAGCAACCATTAATGCAACAAAATATTGCGACAAAGAGCGAGGCTCTGGAGACCGCGATGAAACTATAGGCATCGTCGGTAGGGGAAACTGTTGTTGGAATGAATCAGATTCAGACGCAGTTGGCCAATTTAACGCTGCAATTGCAAGACATCAAAAAGGATAAGGAAGATCGTGATGATATTTGGTGCACCCGTTGCCATGCAAGCAGACATACCAAGGATACTTGTCCGACATTTCGGAAGTATTTGTTGACAAGAGCCCAAAGCCCATTGAGTGGTGTTGGCGTACCATGGTGTCGCATCTGCTATGTCTATGGGCATCGACACAAGAACTGTGATTATATGCAGAAGATGATTACCAAGGAAGAAAATTTGTACTGTACATTTTGTCGGTCAGTTGGACATGACGAAAAAAACTTCTGCGCTTATGATTTGCTTCAGGAAAGAACGTATGATTCATACTTTATAAAAGGAGAGGACCCCGGAACAGTGCAAGCATAGCCACAAGTAGTACAACCAGTAGCACAAGTACCGTATACGCCACCACCTTTGTTGCAGTTTGTCCCTACGAAACCACAGCAACAGTTTATGGCACAGCCATATTTCACACCACAGTCACAAATGGTGGTACAGCCACAGTATAACCAGGCACCGCGACCGCGGTATAATCAGCCGCAACATGTTCAAGCTATGCAATATGTCCAACAACAACCTAATCCACCACCGCAACAAATGGACCAACCATAGTTTCAGCAAGGAGGACTCTGAGGAGGATTCCAAGGAGGATTCATAGGTCGAGGAAGAGGATTCGGCCGTGGACAAGGACAAGGTCATGAATTAGTCCAGTGCTATACCTATTGGGGTATTTGGGAATTACCAGAGAGAGTTCCCTCATGCGTAGTGCACATATTATGTAGCCAATGATCATAATGTTGAAGGTTGCCCTTATTTGATTCCAAAATGGCAGATAGGACAAATTCCCCAGTTACAGAATGCACAGAATCAGGATCAGCCTGCATTCCAAGTTCAGAGCCAGTCGATAATGCAGAACCAGGTCCCACCACAGAATTAGACTCAGAACCCACCTCAGATGCAAAACCAACCGCTGAATCAACCATTGAATCAGAACCTGCCTGTGAACCAGGGATCGACAGTTGCCACTATTCAGGCTGAGCCGCAGATGAAGGATGTTGATGTTGGGATTGTCACTCGCACTAGTGCGACAACTGGAGATGATGGAACATGGCTAAAAGTTTGGCTTACCGGTAAGAAGAAGGTTGCATTTGATATTATGATAGAGAAATATAACTTCTTCGACGTAAAGAACGATATTGGGATAAATCCGAGTAAGTTACCAATTGTTGATATGCCATTTGCTTTCGATCCATCTATAGAGGCAGGACCATCGCGGCAGTATGGTACCCTACATAAGTTCTTTGAGAGTTGTCTATCACTGGCGAGGGACTCGAATGCCCTTGTCGCGCTTGAGGCATTATTACACCTCCCGGATAAGAAAGTGAAGGATTCCACTGTGAATTCCTTGCAAAAAAGGAAGACCGACAAGGAGATGAGGAGGAATGTCCAGATTCAGAATTATGAGGTTGACTCGGTCATTTTGGACCTTGGATCGGATGTAAACATCCTGACAAATTAAACCTGGAAATTGATGGGGAATCCAACATTGGGATGGTCGCTAATAAAGCTACGTTTGGCAAACCAGGCAAAGGTTTAGCCCATTGGTCGTGTTTCAAACTTGGTTTTCGACATTGAAGGTATGAAAACAAATTCTGAATTTGACGTAATAGAAGTTGTAGGAGAGGTTGGTTACTATCCTGCACTGATAGGAATTGGATGGTCTAATGATAGCATGGCGGTTATCAACTTCAAAAAACCTGTTATGACATTTGAAAACTAGGATGTCATAGTCATTGCTCCTATGGACCCTCAGGAAGGATGGTGATATATCGAACCTATAGAGGAAGAAGTCGAGAGAAGTTGGGATCATGCTTATAACATCTCTGAGCACTATATCCAACCTACTGTCAATGGTGAACTTGGATGGTGCAGCACAATTTCTGCATCCTCTGACTCTGACGATGCTCTAGAAAATTGGCAGAATCGGTTGCATGAGGTATCATTAATAAAATGCGGGTTGATTACATAGTATCTCCAACATGTTGCGACTGAGACTGTTGAGTTACCCATTTGCGAAGGGCTGCCGAGACTCTTTGAGTTCTTCCAAGAATTTGAAGAAAAGGTGTTTGAACTGCAAAGGATACTGGCTCTTGATGTAGCACTGAAGGCTACTCCGGCTCAATGGTGGGCGACACATAAGCAGACGATCCAGAACTGCGAGCAATGCCGCAGGTTGATGATGGTCCACTTTGGCGATATAGAGGTCTATCATGCTGGGAGGTATGATGGTCAAAATGACCCCACCCATAATTTGATTGAATGTCAAACGTTATGGACATCGTGACCCAGGGATGAGTGGGTTCACGCTTTTATTCACACTCTAGAAGAGATGCCACAGTCCTAGTATGTGGCAGCAGAATTGCGTAGAACCATTACCACTTAGGAGGAGTTGTCAGTTTGTTTTGTGCAAACATTTAGCTTCCAGGATGCTAACCCCGAGGTATGTAATGCTTTGCACATTATCTGTGATGTAGTACTGAAAGTCATCCCTGTTTCCTACCCTATTGATCCTCATGCGCATTGCTCTATCCAATCCATAATGACATGCTACAACTTATCTGGGGAACCTGAAGATGATAATGAGCTACAGAATGTTAATATTCCAGATTCTGAAGGAATCCTTAGTGTTGTAGCTCCTAACATACCGACAGACTCGATGAAGCAGCCTCTAAGGATCCGAAAAGTCAACATTGGGTCGGCAGAAAATCCGAAATTTTATAATGTTGGTGACTATTGGGGCGAAGAGACGATGGCCAAAGTCACAGATCTACTGCATGAATCCCAGTACCTTTTTCCAATGTGATTCTCATAAATGAAGGGGATACTCAATGATTTAGGGGAAATGAACATTCCACTCAAGCCAGATGCAAATCCGGTACGCCAGAGGACGAATAGACTGAACCCGCAATATAAGGATCGCATGAAAGTTGAGATCGATAGAATGCTTCATGCTGGGATCATTGAACCTGTAGAAGAATCAGAGTGGATAATCCCGATGGTGGTCCAAGATAAGAAGACTGGAGAAATTTACATTTGTGTCGATCTGAGGAAGTTGAATGATGCATGCGTACACGATCCATTCTTGACCCCTTTCACAGATGAAGTGCTGGAAGGCGTAGGTGGCTAGGAGGTATATTCATTCATCAATGGCTTTCCAGGATACCATCAGATCTGGATTGCGAGGGAGGATCACCATAAGACCACATTTGTCATCGAGTGGGGTTGTTTCCAATATATCATCATGCCATTTGGGCTAAAGAATGCACCTGCTATATTCTCCCGTGTAGTTGTTGCAGTATTTAAAGATTTTATTCAGAAATTCATGGAGGTATATATGGATGACTGGACTGTCTATGATCTATTTAAATACCATCTGGACAATCTGCAATTGATGCTCGAATGGTGTAGGAAGCATCAGATTGCATTGAATTTGAAAAAATGGATTTTATGTGCACCCTTTGGCATAATACTTGGGCACATTGTATGTAAAGAAGGTATGTTGGTTGATCCAGGAAAGATTGCACTGATTCTCAGTTTACCACCACCAATGAATGTTAAGATGATCCGAGCAGCACTGGGACATATGGGCTACTATCGCAATTTTATCGAAGGATACGCTGCGATTACCATGCCCATGGAAAAGTTGCTAAAGAAAGACATTGCATTTGAATGGACTCCAGAATGTTAAGGAAGCTTTGACACCCTAAAGGCCAAGATGGCCTCTGCACCAATACTAATTTTCCCCTATTGGAATAAATAATTCCATGTGCATGTTGATGCTTCTTCTACTGCGCTGGGGGTTGTTCTTATTCAACCAGGTGAAGACGACTTGGATCATCCAATATCATATGCTATTAGAAATTTATCATTTGCCGAACGAAATTACACCACGACTGAAAGGGAAGGCCTAGAAATGGTTTATGCTCTGCAAAAGTTCAGGCACTGTTTGTTGAGTGGACACTTCAAGATGTTCACTGATCATTCTACTTTGCAATACCTAGTCAATAAGCCTGTGTTGGGGGGGAGAATATGTAGGTGGTTGCTTGTGTTCCAAGAGTTTGATTTTGAAATAGTGGTAAAGCCAGGACAGTTGAATGCTGGCCCAGATCATCTCTCACGCATTGAGAATGGTGAAGAACCAGCCAATATTGATGATGGCTTGCCAGATGTGCAATTGTTCCGAGTTGAAGTCGTAGATGATCTATGCACCCATTGTTTAGTTTTTGTCTACTGGTGTCGCCCTAGCAAACATGTCGATTAGCCAAAAGAAGCAACTGGTCGTCAAATCCTCCAATTTTCAACTAATTGTTGGACAGCTATATAAACTTGGACCAGATGAAATATTACGACAATGTGTCTTACCACATGAGCAGGGTCCCATTCTAGAATAAGCGCATGTCGCAGGAGGTCACTATGGAGGCCATGCTACTGCACAAAAGGTGTTGTGCTGGGCTATGGTGGCCCACGTTGCATACTGATGCCGCAGACTATTCAAGGAGTTGTGATGTCTGCCAACGGGTTGGTAAAGCCTCACAGAGGGATGAAATGCCACTGGTGCCATAGGTAACTCTCCAACCATTTGATAAATGGGCTATCAACTTTGTGGGTCCTATCAATCCACCAAGTAAGCACACTGGCGCCCGCTATATTATCACTGCAATTGACTACTTGACTCGGTGGGCGGAGGCTGCACCATTCATTGATTGTATCGCTGCGACGGTAGCCCGGTTTATTTTTTATAACATTGTGATGTGATTTGGGTGTCCTGAAATCTTGATGAGTGACTAGGGCAGTCACTTTTTCAATCAGACAATAAAAGTGCTAACTGAAGAGCTCCATATACAGCATAAGAAGAGTGAACCCTACCATCTGCAAGAAAATGGTACCGTTGAGGCCTTCAACAAAATTTTGGAGAAAGCGCTAACCAAGGTATGTAACGTTAACCATGATGATTGGGATTTAAAAATTCCTGCAGTTCTCTGGGCCTATCGCACTACTTGGAAACGGCTAACAGGTCAGACACCATTTAAGTTGGTTTATGGGAAAGAGGCAGTTATGCCTATGGAGGATATCGTTCCCAGCTTGCGTATTGCTACAGCAACGGGTATGGATGATGCAGCGGCATTAGAAGAACGTGTTGCGCAGTTGATTTAGCTTGAAGAATATTGTTTCATCACAGGATTCCACCAACAAGTTGCAAAGGATCGACAGATGGGATGGCATGATCGCCATATTAAACATAAACAATTTGCGACAGGAGATTTGGTCTTGTTATATGACAGTAAGTTTCTCAAGCATCCAGGTAAGTTACAAACAAACTGGTTAGGTCCCTATCTTGTTCAGTCCATTACATCTGGTGGTGCAGTTCATTTACAACAGTTAGATGGTGCAATGTTTCTGAAACTCATCAACAAGAGTCGCTTGAAGCCCTATAGAATCAAGGTCGGCGATGCGCACCATCTGAGGTTTAAAAAAATAATAATGATGAGAATTCTAGTTTAGCAACATAAGGCAAGCCTTGAGGGAAAGGCCGTGCAAGGTTATAATTGTTAGCGATAGTCGGTTGACCCTTTGCGACAGTTGTCAAGCTATGGGGTGGTCAAATCAAGCAATAAATGCAGGTAGTTAAACCAGTTGGCTGGTAGCACTTGTGGAAGCGACCCACATTAATGAATGATCTAACCATTAGAAGCATAAGATCATCGTTGGATTCGGTGCCATTACTACCCAATTTGGCAATTATGATGAAGTTAGGTTTGGTAATGATGGGATTGGTATTGGAAGTGGCTATAAAAAACCGCATGGGATGCAACAGATGGCATTGTTCATTTGTGAAGAGCAGAGATAGCAGGTGACTTAGGTGCAAGTATTGAGCAGAGTGTTGAGTGCAGTATAGTTAGAGTTGTTGAGCGAATTTTTAGGCTTTGAGGAGTAAGGGATGTTGAGTGGCCTTGGAGCTATTGAAATTTTGAGTCTCCCGTTTGGCCCATGGTTGTGGAAGTTGAAGTCATGAGTATGCTAGTGGTTTCGTCATCCATCCCAAAGCAGAAGTGGTAGATGTAGAGACCCAATCCTACGGCACCAGAGAAGAGGCAAACTCGAACATCTGCAAAGGTGCGCAGAGAAGGCACTATACATACTGGGCCGTTGAGCTTAGGAGCTATTGAGTCTGCGGTAGCCTAGGGTGTCTCAGTAAATGATATTTTGGGTTACGTCGCTCCTACGCGTCCAGGAGCTAAGCCACGGCATCCATCAAAGAGTCAGAAGTACCCTCCCAATTTGTCAACGTTGTCGAAAGGGATGACATGCTCAGTTGACATCATCCCTACGTTGATTAAGCTCAAGTTTGACGATCACAATCTGTTGTTGCTTAAAGATATCCAAGATGAGCCTTATGAATCGATCCATATGATGCCTGGTGGTCCTATTCAGCGGATTCTGAAACATGGGCCAGTGGATTAGAGAAGTCTGGGTTGTTGGGGCTCATCAATATGCCCCATTTTGGTCATTTGAATGAAGTACATGCATGTGTGAAGCAATTGTTGGAATGTTTGCATGGAGGGACGCTTTGGCTGAATATGTCAATCCCTGTCATCGTGGACCTGATTGCAAGTATTGCTAGTTTTCCTAAGGCTAGCGAGGACCCGACGCAATATATTCGTGGGAGAGATACGGATAAGCAACTTGCGAAGCAGCTGAAGGAGTGCTTCAGGTTACAAAGGGATGGTCGTGCTTATTGCATTAACAATATCAATTCACAGATGGTGTGCATTGGCACAAGAATTTTGGCCAGTAAGGTTGTTCATGGCAATCGACCAGTCCAATGCAATTCGGGGGTTGTCAGTTGTTCCCAGACATGTGTCGAGGGGGTACAAATGAATTGGTCTTTATTTCTGTTGAATCAGTTACTTGAGGATGCACTTGCTGCTCATATGGGGGGGCCTTTTTCCTATAGCTAGCTTTTGATTCTCATCTCTCTTATTGCGTGGATGGAACTGGAGGATTACCAACCAATGATGGTTGAGACATTCAAGGTTTGTCGCGGAGCCCGTTATCAGAACCTATGTTGGGTCGAAGAACCCACTTGCCAAACCGACTGCGCTATTCATTTCTGGATCCATTGGGAAGCGTTGCAGACTGTCGATGTTCTTGTTCCTAGATTCTCTCCCTACGCAGCGGCCTAGTATCAGTGGATCCTTCACTTTGCTATTGGGCCCCACTCCATTCATATTCAGTCCAGGAGGGATCCTGATCGACAATGGCTACCATTTCCTTATAAGGTCACCATAGAAGAGTTGGACACTATTGTGCAAGAGTGGTCGGGAGACTGGTGCGTCCCGGTGAGTCAAGAAGAATTAGATAAGGAGTTACCCCCAAAGGTCCCTGAAGACCCTGTCCCGCTGAAATTGAGCAACCATGACTCCGACAACGACTCATTGATAGATCCTGAAGATATTGCATAGCGGATGCAGGAGGAGATATGAACTAAGTGGTGACAGGAGTATGAGGCCGACAGTGGTACCAAAACAGGGTCGGAAGACCAGCTACAGTGGCTTATCAACGCCATCACAGATTCATCTACGGCTGTCACTACGGTAATCCGTGAATCTAACCATGAATAATTTGGTGCATTAAGAAGTATATTAGAGTCCATTTTTATATTATTTCCAACCAACCACTGGTGAGACCTTTGCTGCAAGAAATCCTGTCGATCAGCACTAAGCCCCGGGTTAGGAATGCGCAAGTACCCCCGATTGCGATCGACATCGGCAATGAAGAAGTGCATTAGTAGCTGCACCCGATCCAGAGTGTGATGTTGGATCTGAACAAATTGTTCGTTATAGCATTGGTCAAGTTGCAGCATGGCGTCGTATTGGAATTAGTGGCAAGGAAAACAGAGTTGAGTGAGGGCTATGTTCAGTCCAGGAATACTGTTGCGAAGCTACAGAGGGAAGCAAAGGAGTTGCACCAGGTCTGTGTGCAATTGGCAGAGGAGAAGTTGCAGGAAATCAACTAGCTGAAGGAAGCATAGGCCGAGTTGTAATGGAAGGTTGCTAAAGAGATTATCAACCTCAAGAAGGTGCAAGACCGCCTGATTGTTGAGAAGGCATAGCTGTGTGCAAGGTACAGCGAAGTTGAGCAGGCTATTTCTTATGCCTGCCAGAACATGTTTTATAGCACCTCAGCGCTCACCCTAGTTGAAAAGGCCAAGCGATTGGGGCAGATGCTGGTTCAGCTTCAGGACACTAACTTGTTGCTCCAGGCCCAGGTACAACCCACAATGCCACCGGAGCAGGTTGTGGAGCGCAAGACCTCCATTGAAGAAATTACCACTTAATTCGGCACCATGGATCAAGAGGCTAAAACTATTATGGAGACAACCATGCAGTTTTGGAAAAGTATTATTCAGGATGAGCAACTTGATCAGCTGACTGTGCAGGTGCAAGAGGCAGAGGGTTAGTTGACAACCCTGAAGACATCATTGAAGGTCATGCCACTAATGGTGCAGATCACCTGGGCTGCAGAGCTGAAGGATCTAAAATAGCAAGCTGCCAAGGCACAAGAATGCCAACAAAAGTGCCGCGAGCAGCTCAACGAATTTCAAGAAATTGGTGGCCAGTTAGCTATTAAGGCCGTCGCCACGCTCCAGGCCGTTCAAGAAAAGTGACAACTAGTTGACAGCAAGGCCAGTGAGGATCACCCTATCCAGCAGACTCTGACTAATTTTCATAGTATCGCCAGTCAAATCCAGTTGTAGGTCCATGAAGTTGTGCAACAGTTTGAAGATTTTAAGGACAAGATGTCGGCACACACTCTGTCGACCTGACGTGGCTCGAGGGCGAGCCACAAAACTGTGTTGGGGGCCTATTGGCAAGGGGTTTGGAGCAAGTGAGTTGTGCAGCATCGCGATAGCTGCACAATCTCACGCGGTACCGCATAAGGGAAGCTTAGCGCAATAAGCGGGAAAATAACCATTTTTGAATAGTTTATGTTTATTTTGACCAAGTTTTGTTGCAATAGGTCAGTAGCAGTTAGAAGTCAGTTATTAAGTGAATCTTTGATGTAAAGGAATAAGCCTATTTATAGATCCTTTTTAGAGAGTCATAGACATATAGAGATTCAAGGATATAGAGATAGAGCGTCATATGTGGGCAGTTGTGAACAATTGTATTGCATGTGCGATCGTAAGGGATACGATCTAGTGCGATCTGTCTTATGGATATTTTCCTATTTTGACTGTGATTTTATCTGGGCTTCTTTCTGATGTATGCAGTCTCCAGTTTTGGAGAAGGATTATGTAATGTGGCATATTTGCACAAGATTAATATATGATACGATGTCAAAATCCTTGTCTATTGTTACAGATCTGTTGTAATGTTGTGGCTCTGTTTTGTTGAAATAACATGTTATAGATGTGATTCATCCTCTTCCTGCTATATCAATGTGATCTGTTCAGTTCAAGTTGTTATATTTTGTGTTTGATGTGCTATGATGTTCCTTGAATAATTATGCAATATTGTGATACTGCATGAGGATCAAGTAAGTTATGATCTCCCTCCGTCGGATCCCCATATCCTCCTCGCCCACTGTCAAAAACTCGGTTCTGACAGATCTCCCTTAAACGCCTCGGGTGAGACCTCATCTTCTCCGCAAATTTTTCCAGGCAGGGTAAAACCTATCTGGGTCAGTGCTCAGGGAGATTGCATTACAGGGTGTCGATAGAGCGGGAACCCCTGTCAACGAAGCTTTGTTGGTGGGCTTCTCCAACACATTTGTTTTATGACATTTTGGGACTTTTGATCTCAAACTGGCACAAACTATCTTTCTGTATGCCATGGCTCCTTGAAATTCTTTTAGACACTTCAATGAATCTCAAGAGTCCACCCTCACTCAACGCTAAACAGAGTAAAGGTAAGAGAAAAAACTTTATTACAACCAATCCTTGTCAGAGTAACTTGATGGATAGTGGTAGTAACATGTTGAATTGCATGCCAACATGATTCAAAATATGTTCACTATGTTCTTGATTCTTGCTACCACAACATTGGAACTTGCAACACCATGTGCCTCTTCAACAACCTAATACACCTATAGGAATCCCAAGGCATGTTTGGTTCTACCTGCACCAAAGGATAAAAGTTTCAATGTTTTGGTTTTGGGTAAATATCAACATAGAAGGAGAATGGAAAAGTTTTCTTTTGTGCTTGCATTCACGGAGTTTAAATTAAGATATGTAGAACCATACTTTCAAATGGCCATCATGAAGGATCTAGGTACGTTTTCAAGGTCTTCAACCCTCCAATGAAGGAATGCCACATAAGAAACAAGCAAGGTTCTACATCCAATTAAGAATCCTCCACACTTGGAATACCAATCATGGACCAACCAAAAGTAAGAGCTAGAGAAAATAGGGTCTACTTTGAGTGAAACAAAAACCAATATAGGTTAAATTAATTGTTTTAGACATAATGAAACCATCATATTTGTCTAAAATATTTTTGTTTTCTTTGTGAATCTTAAAATTTATCATTAGATGTTTGGTTCCTTCCTCCAAATCTTCTTTTGTACCCACAACACATGCTACATTTTATATATCTCATCTAACATATATTTATTGGATTGTGTTCAATGATTTAGAATTTAATGGTAGTTCACCTTTTCCATTTGTGTATGCTCTACAACTTGTGGTTTTTTAAGTGATATTTGGGATGGTCAAAATTAAATTGGAAGGTTTTCCCATCTCCTCATTAAGTAGAAAACATTTTAATTTTAATGTTTATTTTTAGTCTATTTCCTTCAAGAATATTCAAAACATACACATCATGTTACCTTGATTTTCAGTATTAAAATAGTTTAGGCTAATTTGCAGAGTTATGGAAACATTAATTGGTTGGAGGCACACATTTTTGCATGTTCTCTTCACATAATCTACCTTGCAATCTCAGTGAAAAAATATGGTTGAATGTTTGTTTACTTATTTATAAAATAAATATTTTACTTTGGATTATGCTTCAATATTTAACAATTTCAATTTTTTTAGATTCCTTCCATTTACAAGCAAGGTCCAACACGCCACAATGCACACATACACACCTAAACACCATTACTTGGTCAATACGATCAAGCATAAGAACTCTAAAACCTACCACTTCACATAATCACATAATAAATTAACCTGGCATTTCTTAGCCAGTAATTTCCACCATAAAAATAAAATTCCATAATTAATTGATTAACCAAATGATTCCAATTTGCATATCTTATTAACCCCACATAAGAATCCAATGAGAGGTTGTGGTGAACACATCGCTACTTGTTAGGATTATATAAGCCTCCCCTATCCATATATACTCTATTAAATCATCTTGCCTAACTTAGGAGTCATTTTCTAGAGTTTGGTGCCACTGGTGCCATTGGTGCCATTGGTGCCACCGATGCCACTGGTGCCACTGGTGCCATTGGTGCCACCGGTGCCACTAGTGCCATTGGTGCCACCGGTGCCACTGGTGCCATTGGTGCCACTAGTGTGCCATTTGGTGCCACTGGTGCCATTATTTCCACCAGTGTGCCATTTGGTGCCACCGGTGCCAATCTCGACACTTTAGGAGTCGCTCCAAGTGCCACCATCCAGCCTCCATATTTTGTTTGTAGTTGGTAGGTAGTTATGCTAAGTTAAGCTCCAATTACATTCAGTTAGATGTCTTTCAGTTGATTTAGCATCAGTCTTGCATGGTTGCATGGGAGTTGGCACCATTTCTCACCAACCTCATCGGTTTAACTAGTTTAACTGATTGATAGACTGAAATAGACATGTGGAGTTAAACTAGTGAGCTCTTATAGTGATTTAGACACTTATAGTTAGCCAGTCAATCAGGATTGAGTTAGTCAATTCAAATCTTATCCACATGATTTGAATTCTCCCTATTGTAACGTTGTTGTATACTACTGGAATTAATGTAGATTGATGTTGTAATTTACTAATCAATTCTTATCAGTTTTCTCTGAAATTTTTCTTTCTCAGTGTACATTGTTCTTACTATTCCACTACAAAATTCTACCTTTCAATTTCACTCATTTCCTATAGATCAACGGTTTGATAATTAAAACATGGTATCAAAGCCTTATTCGGGCTAGCAACAAGTCTGTCTAACCTCCATGGTACACCCGAAGCAGCTGGGTTTCCACATAATTCTTGCAATAAGTGCCTAACTAACTCTGGATTCGTCCAGATAATTCTCTACAGGTGTGACAGACCCTGACAAAGTTTACATGTCAAGGTGGAAGGATTGAAACTGACATGATTATGAATTGATTATGGTATTTGCAGTGTTCCTTGTAGGTACCTACATAGCTTGTTGAGAAATTGATTATTCAGCTGGAAAATTTATGGATTCTACAGCTCTTGTACCCTGGATCCTTACACCCTTCAACTATGTTGATTAGAGGGAATATATGCAGCTCTCCTTGTGCAAGCTTGTCCTCTTTAGGATGACAATGGGCAGAGAGACAGAGTCCCATCACCCTACTGAGAAAAATAATTTCTTGAATCGGTTGGATGAATCCTTTGGCTTCCTATGCACTCGCATCTCCTGTGATATTCTCTTTCACCTTGAGGGATTGAAGACTCCAAAGGAAGCTTGGGAGAAGCTTGAATTCTTATTTGGCAAACAACATGAGCTTCGAGGGAACATATTGGAGAATTGGCTCATTGCATTGCATCCGAGTAGTTTCAAAACTATCCAGCGGTTTTTCACAAAATTCAAGTCACTAGCACTGCAATGTCAACATTGTGGGATAGAGAGGAAAGATGAGCAACTGGTTCTATCAGTACTGAGAAAGCTTGGATTAGAGTACTATGTCTTCATTTCCACATTCCATTATGGAAGAGCTTCCATTCCCAATTGGAAGATGTCTTCTCTAGATGGGTTTGTTGAGTCCTTAACACAGGAGCAGGATAAGTTGGTTCAAATGGGAGTGCTTCAAACTTCCAAGAAACAATCTCTTCTGATGTCAGACTCAACCAATGCATAAGCCAAAGGGAAGAACAAGGGGAAGGAGCCCAAAGCATCTGATTCGAATCCAAAAGAGAATCATAAATAATTCAAAAGAGCCTCGGGCTCGAAGAAAAAGAAAAAGTTTGAAAACACTATATGTCCATATTGTATGAGAGGATTTCATCCTAAAATCCAGTGCATGAAGAAGCATATCGACCAACTTTTATCCCTCCTTGAACATAACAACATTGGCCTCCCACAAGGAGAAAATAAGTCTGATGTTGGACCACTAACAAAAGATCATGAGAGATGCCATGCCTTGAAGGTAGGCCTTACTCAGTCAAAAGCTTACTTGATAGATTTTGTAGCATCCAACCACATGGTTTCCTGCAGGGAATCCTTCTCCACTCTCACTTTATCAGGAGGACCTAGAATTCACATGGGAGATGACTCCCAAATCCCAACAACAGGAAGAGGTTCAGTTAAAATTCAGCATTGTGATTTCAAGAATGTTATCTATGTGCCCTCTCGTGTAGCTAATTTGTTGTCTGTTTATCAGATGACCCATACAGGAACTCCCAAGAGAGTTACATTCGAATCTGACTCAGATGAAATCACAGAAAAAGATACTGGAAATATCATAGTGAAATGGTTTTCTAACCATGCCTTAAAGGATTATGAGTTCTCTCATTTTTGCATGTTTCACATCCTACATATCTTTTAACTCATGCTAACAACACCAACAAGATATGGCATGAGAGATTTGGGAATCTCAATTTCAAATATCTCCAACAACTCCACAATGACAAAATGGTTGAAGGAATGCCTCTCATCCAAACATCAGATGGAGTATGTCATGGTTGCTTGGTAGGTAAGCATCCAGAGAAGAGGTATGAAGTTGGGAAGGAAACTAGGGATGACTCTACACTTCACTTGATACACAGTGATGTGTCGATACCAATTCCTACAACATCAATTAATGGTTCTAGGTATTTCCTTACTTTTATTGATGATTGTTCTAGGTTTTGTTGGGTATATTTCATGAAACAAAAATCAGAAGTATTTGGAATTTTTAAAGTTTTTAAATCTTTGATTGAGAATAGTTTCAAGAAAAAGATCAAGTCCATAATATCATATAATGGAGGTGAATACATTAAAAGATATTTTCAACATTATTGTGAATCATAGGGTATTTGAATGGAACACTCAATTCCATACACGCCACAGCAGAATGGTGTGGTCGAGAGGAAAAATAGATCATTGAAGGAGATGGCAGCCTGTCTTCTCCAAGACAAGAATATTCCTCCTTCTCTTTGGGCAGAAGTAGTAAACTGTGATTCATACATACATAATAGAGTGCCTCATAAATCAGTGGTTGGGGCCACTCCATTCGAAGCACTGCATGGGCATAAGCCCAATGTCTCTCGCTTGAGAGATTTTGGTTCCAAAGCTTGGGCCAAAATACCCATTGATAAGAGAAAGGCCTTCCAATCCCAGAGTAGCGAATGCATACTATTGGGATATGTTAAGGATGCAAAATCATATAAGCTGATGGAACTTGCAACTAGGAAATGCTTCGTTGAGTGCAATGTTCAATTTGAAGAATATCAGTTGTTTGATCTACCACCATATGAAGCACAAGAAGGTATGACCACTCTTCCAGTACCTTTTGATGATTATATTTTGTCACATGTTTCAGATTTAGATGAAGAGTAACAAGATCAGCATGATCTTGATAGTGAGTCTCAACCTCATGAGAATCTAGATCCCGATCCAACTCCCATCCCAAATTAGTGGCCTAAGCCTAAATGGCCCCAAAAGCTCATTTTTGCAGTTGGGGATGGTGTTGGGAATCCAGAAGACGGAAGGAGAACAAGGTCCCAGTATCTGAATGAGCATGTTGCTCTCTCTCTCATGGATTTTCTCTCTACATGGCGATGCAACAAGGTTTCAGGAAAGTGTTACTTGATGATAGTGAATGATCAACCACTTGGCCCACAGAAGAAGAAAAGTAATTATTCCTTTCCTCCTCTAGAAAGAAGAAACACATACAACATCCATCAGATCAGAAGAACATTGACAAGTTCACGTACATAGCTTCAAGATGGTGTTGCACAGAAGAACCATGCTGCTGTAAATTGCAGCAGAGTTTTTGCAAGTTATTTCCCAAAGAGGAAGTTTTTTTCCTCCTAAGAATAGCTTGTATTTCTTGTTCATGCTTATTTTGAGGGCGGGGGGTTCCCATTAGTTTTTCCCCATTTTCCTTAGTTTATCAAGCTACTTTTTATTCTTTTAGATTGTAATGGGTGACTTTTGGCCTAGTTTCCAGGGCCCAAAGTTGTCCAAGTTAGGATTAAGGGGGGTGTTAGGATTATATAATCCTCCCTTTTCCATATATAGTCTATTAGATCATCTTTCCTAACTTAGGATTCATTTGCTAAAGTTTGGTGCCACCATGATATTGGTGCCACTGGTGCCACCAGTGTGCCTTTTGGTGCCATCAGTTCCAATCCCTACACTTTAGGAGCCACTTTGAGTGCCACCATCAGCCTCCATTAGTTGGTTGTAGTTGGTAGGTAGTTATGCTAAGTTAAGCTCCAGTTACATTCAACTAGATGTCTTTCAGTTGATTTAGCGCTAGTCTTGCATGGTTGCATGGAATTAGGCGCCATTTCTCATCTACCTCATTAGTTTAACTAGTTTAACTAGTTGATAGACTGAATTAGACATGCGGAGTTAGAATAGTGAGCTCTGATAGTGATTTAGACACTTCTAGTTAGCCATTCAATGAGGATTGGGTTGGTAGATTCGAATCTTATCCACACGATTCAAATTCTCCTTATTGTAACACTGTTGTATACTGTTGGAATTAATGAAGATTAATGTTGTAATTTACTGATCAATTCTTATCAATTTTTTCTGAAATTTGTCTTGTTCAGTGTACACTCTTCTTACTATTCCACTGCAAAATTGTACCTTTCAATTGCACCCATTTCCTATAGATCAATGGTTCAATAATTCAAACACTACTATCCTTAGTGAGTGTTAAAGTTGAAATTATTAAAAGTATTTTTTTTATTGGCTAGACTTTTACTATTGTTGTACCTTTTTACTTCAATATTATTTTTTAGTTTAAATTTGCATTGAAGTATAATTGTTTTATTTTTTGTTCAAAAACCATAAACTTTAGCATATTTAACTTCCCACAAGGAAATTAATGGATTTCAAAACTCCCACAACTATTTTTTTGACATATTATTTTTTAGTTTAAATTTTCATTAAAGTACAATTGTTTTATTTTTTGTTCAAAAACCCTACACTTTAACATATTTAACTTCCCACAAGGAAATTAATGGATTTGAAAACCCCCACAACTATTTTTTTGACATATTTTTATCTCTCAGTTTTTCAAGAAACCAACACAAAGTGTCTCACCACCTTGAGACAATCAAGCACTACCTTGATA
The DNA here is from genome assembly GCA_001517045.1 of Pseudotsuga menziesii. NCBI lineage: Eukaryota > Viridiplantae > Streptophyta > Pinopsida > Pinales > Pinaceae > Pseudotsuga > Pseudotsuga menziesii. The sequence continues at coordinate 415,353 of LPNX010440470.1, read as the reverse complement.
AAAAATAATATGCATCAGTGACATTATCATTGGCAATAATGCAAGCACGTGACATTACCTCATGAATTACTTTGTACATGATTCATTAGGTTCTTGCTACCACGAATAACATGAGAGGTACTATCCTATAACCCCCACACCAAGGTTGATGCAATCAATGCTACCTTCAAATTTGACCTAATACTCTTTTCTTTCCCTTCATTGAAAATAGATATTTATGGAGACAATTAGATCCTTTGATTGGTAGGAAAAATCATTTTAGATGTCCTTAAACTGAGAAGAATATCCTTAATATGGAAAAGATATATTGCCACTTTTTAAGAGGCTACTTATCAATTTTGTTTAGAGAATAAACAACTTTTAATCAGAGTTAGTTATCAAGATTTCACCTAGGATTGAAATTTTCAGGGAAGACATGGGCCCTCTTGATATCAAATCCAAAGTGGGAAGACTAGCTCTCCTAAGGGTAAAAATATCTTTGATCTTTGTTTTTTAGTTATGAAATATGAGATGCAGCTAGATCCTTTGATAGGCAGGAACAAGCATTTGGCATGTCATCAAACAGGCGAGCATATCTTGCAAACTTTTATAGGGTGACATGTCTCTTCCAATCGAGAGAATCTGTAACTTTTAAATCACAGTTGATTGTTCAAATTTCAGGCAATATCGACAAATATTACGCCATGTGAGATTTTCTTTTCCATCCCAATATAGTTCTTGGGCCAATAGTCCAAGTTCTATATCTCAACCCCAAACAAAAGGAAGAAAACAAATTGTGATTATGCAAGGAAATAAGCACTTAGTGTAGATTGAGGGAACCTACAAGTATCTGAGATGGAAAATATTATTCCACGTGGGATGCATACAATTGGACTATAAGCATGTAGATGTTGGGAGAACCACTAGCTTGGAAGGGATCTCCAAAGTGGTCGAAGAATCTAGCTAGCATGAATAGTTCAAGTACATGTCGTTCTAGTATTATAAAGTTGAAAATAACCATGCCACTGAGAAGGAGGTAGAATGGAATGATAGTGTTGTCGATCCATCATACAACATATCCCCTATGCCTATTATCCTTTGTTAGCATCTAGTGACCATTGTTGTGCATAGCACCGGTGTGTATGTCTGTGTGTGATTAGTAGTCAAAGTTGTGATGTAATTCAAAGTGCATAGAGGATCACCTATTAACTAAAAAACTAATATTGGTTCCTATGTGATGTTTATAGCCTATTTCATCAACTATTTCCTCGGGATATGGAAAGAAGGAATAAAAATTCCTCCAAGGAGGTTGTGTGGTGTATGATCTATAATATAGAAGGTCATATGTGAAATTGTTTCCCCATGTTTCATAGATATACCATTGGAAAAGGATAAGATATTTTAAAACATTGGTCACAATCCCCACCATTTCTTTAAATTACAGAAATATAGTATCATTTTAGTGTCTAGAGGGAGGAGCAGTGTACCATCTCAAGGAATCAATTTGTAGAATTGTAGATTGTTGTAGAAGAATTTGAGTTATTTATGGTTTCTTGTAGTTTATAATGTGAAAATAATATTGTCAATCCCTCTAACAATGTTTTTTTAGAATTGGAATTATGGCATTGAGGCTCTGCATGCCTAGAGATACTCTTTCACATAAGAAATTATGTATCCTTTTTTTGGTTCGATAACGAGTCGATAGGGTTCAACAAATAATTGGTCAGCAGGGTCTGATATTACTTGCGACATTGAGATATGTTCCTACCTACTATACATTCCAATCAATTGACGCCAAAAAGGGGTATATGTTCTTGGAATTAAGTACCAAACTCATCAATCCATCTCCCAATAGGGATAATTAAAAGAAAATAAGGAAAACAAGATGGAAATGAGGTAAAGTGTGAATTTTTCCACATGTGTGACGGATTTTCCCTCTCTAAGTTGTTGCGGAATCCCTATCGTGTTGTATTCAAGAACAGAGTATTGGTTGTTTAGGGTCGTGTTAAGATTTCAATATTTTGCACAATCCATACCCTAAAACCAAATCACATCCACAACATTGAGAAATTTCACAAAGTAATCTGGTCGGGTCAAATGGTAGGTTACTGACCGATTTTGGAGGCATTGCGTCTCCAATGGCTATTCTCAGCAGCCTTCGGTTTCTCTGCGACCTCCTCGATGAGATCTTGTTGAGGCTTGGAAAATACCTGGTATCAATAGGAGGGATTCTCCCTGATAACTATTCCCAATCAGCTCATTTATTGTTTGGTGTGGGGAATCCATCCGGTTTACGATCTGGCTACCGTAGAGTTAAGTAATGGTTTAAATCTGTTTTATCGATTGCATCCCAGTCCACCGTTTATGTGTATTTTATTTTATGCTTTGTAATGATATGCAAGTGCCTAATTTAAATGCAGATGATTAGGAAGTAAAGGGTTCACAATGTGAAGCGTAGGTTCTTACCTCTCGTCTTATCTCCTTCGTTCCTAAATCACCGAAAGAAAATTACTGACTTAAACTAGCCATCCTATCCCCAGGGAGCAAATTATTATTTATGTGAGTAATGTACTGTAAAATATGCATAAACAGTATTGCAAGTAGCTGATATAATTCAAAACACATAAATATAGTAGAAAGATAAACAAAGAGATAGCTCAATGTTGATTAAAATATTCATTACTCAATTTGCTGCATAAGATTCATCAAATAATAGGAAATCATTCATAACATGGAAGTAATTCACAAGTTAGATTGATCTCACAGGTTTGCACNAAAAAAAAAATCAGTCTTTCTTTATTATAAAAATAAATAGTTCTTCTTACATAAATCCTTTTACATAAGAGAGCATGGAAAAGTATTATCTCATTCGATTTTACCTATACTTATACATTTCCAAATGACCTTTGATCTCCCTACCTTTTGGGCTTCCTTTACAATTCGCTTACAAAAAGGATTTGTCATCTACTGTACTCACTAATTAAGACCAAAATATAAATATTACAAAATAGGTTTCCCATGTGTCAATAAGACAAAACACTTTAAGTGGGCCCTACTAACTCATCAATAAACTGCTTCCATGCCATAGCATCCATAACTATTTTATCAAAGTCTAATGGCTCCAAAAATCTAACAGTGACTTCGTGCTTGACAGCTTGGGACTTTATGTTAGCCATTCTGGATGGAAGCATTCATAGTTGATCCTCCGACAGACAATTGCTTACTGTTGCTTGATAAATTACACTTTTGAGCACCTTTTCGTTCAAGCTTTTAATCAGCTGTATACCCAACTCATCTTTCTGGAATATATCATGTAATTGTTTCAAATGCTCTCCATGTGCAGGAAGTTCATCCAACCTTTTCTTGGATGAAGTTTGGCATATGTTGTAAGTTGTAAGTACCTTCTTATAGAACTCCATGCATTGATCTTTAGTTCTCTTGACTGCCTCTATCAACTTCTCAGCAGCTTTATTACCAAAACCTATCAGTTCTTATTCAAGTTGTACTCTCTTCGAATCTTTGACTGGGGTATTTGTTGGGGGATCCTTGGTTGTTTCCAACCATCTTTATCTTCCTTGAATTATTTCCATGGCATTCTAAGTCTTGTCTTTGAATTGAGAAGCTATGACTGAGATTTCCTCCAATCTAGCTTCTACTTGCATGACCTTCCAAACCTCCTCTGCAATCTGGACCTGAATCTAATATATTTTTCTCCTAAGAATAAAAGCATGCTTTGTCAAAGGTTCTATGTCTATTGTTTGCGTGTTTTCCTCCTTCAAGAACACCTCCAACGAGCTCTTTTGAGCTTCTAGTGCCACCACTTGTGCTTCATATTGTCTTGTCATATGTTTAGTCATAGACCTCTATGTTCTATTTTCTAATTCTCCTTTATCTTTACTAAGATTCATGTTTGATAAATTCAAAGTATCTCATTCTTCTTCTAGCGTTTGGTATTCTTGTTTAAGTCTCTCATAATCTGACAGAGTAGCTTCATACTTTCTCTTTGAATCTATGCTTACCCTTTCTTCCTTCCTCAAAACATCCTTCATTTCTACCATCTTTCCTTTATGATGGTCAATGGTCTCTGTCAGCTTGTCAACATTGTGAGCATTGGCATAGGCAGTTGTGATACCCATGGAAGCCAATTTCTTCGGGTTATCCTCCACATTTTTTACCACTGTCTTTTCTGTCACTGTGGTTACCGGTGGCTGAGTCCCTACCTTTAAAGTTTTATCTGTTCTCCACTTAATAGATTTTGTTTTAGGATCAAAATGAATATCTTCCAAGCATGCTACATCATACTGTTTAGATGGGAAAATGGTACTAGTCCCATTTCAGCTATGGGGAGATGGCCTCTGGTAAGTATGCTACTTGATGTAGATGGAGGATTTTCTGGATTATCTCAAACAGGGATTTGTCCCGTATTCTCATTACTCAGATCTTCCCAATATTCTTTCCCCTATTCTTCAGTAACCACCCCTGGATTCGATGATTCCTGAGCGATGGAATTTTCTAATTCTAAAATCCTTCCCAGAATAGTTTCTTCATTCCTTTTCTTAGCATCGTATTCTTCCTCTTTATCTCTCTGTGCTTCTTCTTCCAACGGTTTCTTTGCTCTTGCTGCTAATCTGCGAGCACTCTCTTCTTTGGCCTTCTTTGCAGCTTCTTCTTCTTCCTCGTTCAATTTTGGATTGTTGTTATTGCTCCCTTTAACTTCAAAGGTCTTCCTTTTCAAATGCTTGCTCAAAGTAGACATGCTATCAACATTCTTGTATACTTGTTCCTCCTTATCTACATAGTCTGTATATTCAAAATTTACCTTATGAGTTGCTTTATGAGCTGTCACTTTACCTTGGGAGTCATTTCGATGAAAACCCTTTTCTCCTAAATAGAATTTCTCTAGTTCCTTGACGAATTCAAGAGCACCCTTAACCTTGGAAAACTTGTAGCTTCCCACGTAGAACGGTACTGATGGGAACATAGCCTTCTTCAAATCAAACAAATAATACCCAAAACCATCCAGAAAAACTTGTCTAACAACTTCCTTGTGCACTATCTAATCAGTCGCATATTTGGGAAGCAATAAAGGGGATTTGGTTCCCCCATACATCCTTAGATATGTACCTTCTTGGGAAAATAAGTAATCCCCATATTCTTTGATGGATTCTAAAGCTCCCTCAAATAAGCATGGACACTCTTCCAGGAAAATCAGCAGATATAGGGGCCTCAGAAATTCTTCACATATGAACTGGTAATAGCTATGATACTTATGAGCTCCCAGTATCTGGTACGCTGTGTATATGGGGGCTTTTCCCCCTTTCCACATGCAGTTGAGTTTCTCGAACCTGTGACGGTAGAGTATGCAGTCTATTAAAAAAGAAGACATGTAAAATTTTGATTTGCTTTGCTACAAACCTTCCTAGGATGTTTTGATGCATTTGGCCAAATAATATCTACAATATTCTCCCACACTTCATTAGGTGATGTCAATCGACACTAAAAATATCTGGATCTATGAAACCTCTACCTTTGTAACCTAGCAAATAAAAACACGGTCTCAACCACTACGGGGCTTTCCGCACTATGGCCAGAAAATCTGAAAGGTTCACGGCCCCAAAACATCTTCGACGCTCACGACGATGATGCCCTAAACTCATAAATCTGGGTTTAACATCCCACAGCCAATCAACAAAGTGCTTAACTTTATGGGGTCTGCCTAAGGCTAGAAAACTACAAACCCTAAAACTGCCCAAAGGCCAGCATCCAATATGCTCCAATCCTGTGAGAAAATAGGGTGTGTGGACAATCATCCTAACCTAGCAGACTGCAGGCAACTTCTACGCTCAAACTGGTAATAATATGGTGAAGGGGGCAGGCTCTAACCCTAGAAGTAACGGGCTAACTTTAAATGAAAGGGACGAAACCCCCTCCTTTAAATCCCACAATCAAACCTACTCAGCCTTTCACGGGAAAACCACCAATGACAGCTACCTAAACAAAAAAACTTGTCAAAAACTGACATAAACAGGTTGAAAACCTACCTGGCAATGAACGCACAGTCGGGTGTACTTAGTGAGGACGTGCCATGTTGGATCCATAGGTTAACTCCACTAATCACGCGAGATTTATGACAGGGTAAAATTTCCACCAATCAAATGAGCTCAAAACACAGCAGCACTTCAACACTTCACCGTAAAAAAAAATGATTGGTAAAAAATCCGTTTCACGGGTATAAATAGAAATTGTCGGCGGAAAACCTTTAATCGTAGTGGGTAAGCTATTGAATTTTCACATGCGCGGTAAAACTCTATTGGAGCCAAACCTACCGCATCAACTGGGAGACGATTAGTCATCACGCAAAAAGCCCCGACACGACGGCTCCATAACTCCACAATACAACCGCAACACCGGCTTAAACTCGAAACGCACCTAACTTATGTTGTGGCCCCAGCGGTCAAGAGGTGTCAGAAAGAAACTCAAGAAAGATACCACCGTAGCGGCTCAACAAGAGAACTCCTTCCACTGAATCGGCTTGGCAAGGATTGGACCATCAGTGAAACTTCGCCCGACGTTGTGGCTAGGCTTTCAAATTAAAAATAAGTGAAAAGCAAAGGAAGATACTAGCCTCCGCAAAGGTTTCCATCGTAGCAGCTTGTAAATCAAGAAATCTCCGCCGTAGCGGGATGAACCAAATTGAAATTCCTTTCGATATCCAAGTCAACAAGTCACCCACTGTAGCGGCTTATCTTGAGGAAGCATCCGCCTATTGGCAAACCAAAAATGAAACATCCGTCGTTGTGGCTCCCGGAAAATCAAACAAATGACGAATTAAGAAGTCAGCCATCGTAGCGGGTGCGACTCGAGAAACCTTTCGCCGTTGCGACCAAAAATATCGAAAGGCTTTCCAAAAAATGAATCAAAATCACCCATTGTAGCGGAAAAAAAAAATGGAAATTCATCTAAAATAACAATTCATCCGCTGTTGTGGCTCAAAGTCAAAAAACCTTCTGCTGTAACAACTCGACATCTGAGAAGCCTCCGTTGTAGCAGGATGAAGAGACATCGGAAACTTTTTCTGTATGCAGACTTGAAAACATCCGCTGTAGCGGCTCGCAGTTGAAAAGTTATCCACTGTGGCGGTTTGAAACAAAACAGTGCACCCGTCGTAGCGGCTTAAAAATAAAAAGATGTCCGTCGTAGCGGCTCACAGATGAAAAGCTACCCGTCGTAGCGGCTCATAACCTAGGAAACCGTCCGCTGTGGCAAATAAAAAACACAGTTTCTGCCTTGATAAAACTCAAAGTTCTTGAGACTTTTCTTCATGATAAACGAAATTCAACTGCCGGATTTCAACACCAAAAAATGCATAAGAAGCAAACTAATTTTTTCAAAAATGGGGGTCGTAAAAAATGTAAATTTTTTTTGGGGAGGATTATGCAGCAACAACAATTGGTGGCTAGCTACTGAACACAGATCTCTGGAAAAAATGACTTTTAAAATCAAAAGTTGCTTCTCGGTATTCTGTTTAAATAAACTTTTTCCTTACTTCAAGATTTCTTTAAGATGTCCAGACCTTTTAGAAATGCAAGATTTAGAACTTTAACATTGATTATGGTCCACTAGGATAAGGTAACCAAGCTTTCAAAGTCCTGATAACTCTTCTGAGGCCGAGATATGAGGTTCATTTATTCCCGCCTTTGGATTTCTTCTAGCTCAAACACCATAGGATTGTAACAGAGTATGGACAGACATATTCATTTATTCCTCATCCCCATGCATTTTGCATTCTTTTGATGTTTTTTTGGACTTTTGTCCTTTTGAGTCTTCCCCAATTGCTTCTCTTATTTGAAACTTGACTTAGGTTCTTCCAGCCATAGTGTCCTTTTGTGTGAGAGATAGTTTTCTTTCAGCTCACAGACAGAGAAGAACCTCTGAGCAATCTTATCCAATAATAATTTATTCAGTATATTTTTTATGTATGCTTTCTTTCTGGGAGATTTGACTCTTTATCCTTTGGGATTTTATTTGTGACATGGGATCATTTAAATACTATACATCAGTCCAATCTGCTTCCTCTCCGTGAGTCCTTTGTTGTTAGCTTCCTAGGACAAATTTTAATGTGTAGTGAATGGAGCCCCAGAATAGTATTCTAGACTCTTCTAACCTTAGTTATTTGATGGGGTTCAAAACAAGACTTCAATGTGTTCATAACCTCTCTTCAGATAGTCTATCAAGTTAAAGAATCTGAATGATGATATGCATATTAATAATCATCTTTTTAAATCAAATATTGTAGATTTCCCAAAATTCCAATGTTCCGCAAATGTCCAAAGGTTGGGCTGGTTTATTTGAAAACACTGAAAAAATAAAGCAAATAAACAAAATGAAGTAAATCAAACTCTAAGAAGAACAAATGCAAATAAAGCAAACTAGCAAAATAAACAAAAATCAAAATATTTATTTATGTACATAAAATAAAATCAATATCATTAAGAAAAAAAGGTTTGAGAACCAAACTATTTAGTGGCGGGTTCTCTTCCCACCCCTGCAAATCCTATAACTTGTATGACGAGGGGCCTAACTTTTATGCAATATGGAAAGGGCCTATCCATAAATGTTGAAACTTAGTGTGCTTACCCTTTTCATTATGTGGGTGATCCCACTTCATAACCAAATCACCTACTTCAAACTCATTCTTCCCGGACTTATGCTTGCCAAACCATCTTTTAACAATTTCTTGTTGGTGCTTAAACCTCTCCTTGAAATTGGATCTAGACTCTTCTAATTTCAGCAGAGTATTGATTCAGGCTTGTAAGACTTCACTATTGTATCCTCTAGATGCTTGGGCTAGTTGAGATGAAGGCAATAAAATATTAGGAGGCATAATGGCTTCCTTCCCGTAGACTAAGGTGTATGGTGAAACACCTAAGGAGTTCTTGGGTGTGACTTGATCATCCCAGAGTGCATTTGGAAGAGCGATGTGCCAACTACTCTGGTTTTGTATGACAGTCTTTTTTAGAATTCTAATGAGATTCTTATTAGTAGACTCAGCTAACCCATTACCTTGTGGATAATAGTTAGCGAAATAATGCAATTTAATTCCCTTCTCATTTGAAAATGTAGTAAGTCTAATAGACGAAAAATAAGATGCATTATCGAAAACCAGGGAAATTGGAACCCCAAACTTGGTCATAATATGGTCTTGCAAAAAATCCATGACTGCATCTTCATTTACTTTCCGTAGAGGAATGGTTTCCACCGATTTGGTAAAGTAATCTGTTGTCGTGAGGATATATTTGTGTTGTAATGAGGAAATTGGATTAATTTCTCCAATAATATCAATCCCCCACTACTCGACTGGTTTAGAAATGATAACTGGTTTAAATGGCCTAGCCGATTTCACTTGTCTTCCACCACTCCTTTGGCAAGTATCACATTTTTTAACATAAGCATGAGCATCTTTGAACAACATTGGCCAATAGTACCCAGCTCTTAGAATTTAATGTGATGTAGTGTCTCCTGAGAAATGACCTCCAGTAGGGCCATCATGTAGCTCTTTAACAATCTTGGTTGCATCTTCACATTCCAAGCATCTAAGAAAAACTCCATCATATTTTTTCCTAAAAAGAACTCCGTCAATGATCTGATAAGATGCTAAATTTAAGCATAACACTCTCCTCTGCTTGGAACTCCAATGTTCAGGTAGTAAACCCTATTGGAGATAATGCACTAAATCTCTATACCAGGATTTTGGAGCTATAAATAATGGACACACATCAACCATATACAACTCCATTTCATTTTCCTATTCATTATCTTCATTGTCCTGACTTTCAGCCATTAATTTGCATAGCCCTTTTCCATTGACGATTGTTGTTGGCTTAAACTCCAAGTTGTACTCTTGTAAGGCTGTAGCCTAGTTCCCTCTTCTTTCTCCTAACTCCTTTTGTACAAAAATATTCTGGATTGCAGGGTGAGGTACAATAACTTTGGTTCTATTTTTTAGTATATATGGCCTGAATTGATTTACCGGCTTGAATACCGCATATGCTTGTTTATCAACATCGGGGTAATTAAACTTGGTACCTTGTAGTCCAGTGCTCATGAATGATATAGGGTACTCGTCTCCCCCTTCTTCCTTCTATGTAAGCATTGTTTCTAATGAGTTGTCTGAAGTGAAAGTGTACAAGATGAAATCTTTTTTGAAGTTGGGACTATTAAGGGATGGTGCATGAGCTATTGTTGTTTTTATCTTATGGAATGCACCCTTCTCTAAATCAGTCCACTTGAATTGGACATTTTGCTTGACCATTTCTTGCAAAGGTTCGACTGTCTGAGCAAAGTTGGGCACAAACCTTCGCACAAAATTTCTTGTCCCCATGAAAGATGGCATACCCTTTTTATTATGGGGTAAAGGGATTTGTTCTATTGTTTTAATCCTCTCTGGGTCTATTGATATCCCTTTCTTAGAAATTATATGACCCAAAATATTTTCGTCCAATACAACAAACACACATTTCTTTGGATTTAAAGAAATACCATATTTCCGACAGCATTCGAAAATTTGTTTTAAATGAAACATGTGTTCTTCTCTTTTCTTAGAATAGACTATAACGTCGTCCAAATACACTACTACACTTTGGCCAATTAGCCCGTAGAAAGCTATGTCCATGGCCCTCTGGAAAGTTTCTCCAGCGTTGATAAGTCCAAAGGGAATCCTTTTATACACAAAATTCCCCCATTTAGTTCTAAATGTAGTCTTCAATCTGTCTTCTTCTGCTACCAACACTTGGTTGTAGCCTGAGAAACCATCTAGCAGAGAAAATAATTCAGATCCTAAGGCCATCTGCAATATTTGTTCGATGGGAGGGACTGGGAAGTTATCTTTATCAGAGGCATGATTCAGGTTTCTAAAATCAACACAAAGTCTAATTTCTCCTGACTTTTTCCTCACTGGTACTAAGTTCGAAACCCATTGTGAATGTCTAACTTTAAAAATGATTCTTGCATCGAGCAGTTTCTTCACTTCACTTTGGATCAAAGGTTCCAGCTTCGAATGCATATTCCTTAATGGTTGTTGGAATGGCTTGACCCCTGCTTTTATTGGAAGAACATGCTGTATAATTTGGGTGTCATACATTTTGATATCTTCATACGTCCAAGCAGAAATGTCTTTGTATTGTTTGAACAAGTTGATGAATTTGTGCCTTTCTCCAGGTGAACAGCGCTTTCTCAAGTTTACATATTTAGGCTCAGCTTCTGATCCCAAATTTATGAGCTCAAATTGCATAGATGAGTTGTGCATTTTAACATTAGCTGGCCTTCTAAACTTGTTATTCAAATTGAACATTCCTTCCAATGTTCTAACTCCTTTAGGTATAAAGTTTTCGCTTCAAAGGTTCACTTGATGCTCTTCTTCATCAATTGCTGCTCCCTTGAAATTCTCATCATTTGAAAGAAATTCTAGGATCTGTGGGTCATCATCAAACACTCTTAGATTTGTGATATCATCCAGTATAGTAGGCCTAAAAATTAATTCAATAGAACATCGATTATTAGTTGGAACAAGCCTGACGGATGACGTAGCTAATAAATCAGCCGCTGCATTTTTCATCCTAGGAATCGAAATTATATTAAATGCATCGAAACTCACTAGAAAATCCCAAACTTCACTTTGGTAACCCTTCAGATGTGGAGATAAACAATAGATTGTATTTCGGACTTGTTTGACAATCATTTCATAATCTCCATAGACTTTTAAATTCTTAACCTTGAATTCAATGGCCTTTTTTAATCCTTGTATTAATGCTTTGTATTCGGTTGTATCATTTGTACATTCAAATTCTAATCTACATGAAAGAAAATGTTTCTTTTTTCTGGATCCATCAGGATACAACTTGGTCCTTATCCGTCCTTTATTTTTGAACCGTTAAAATACATAACCCAAAGCTTATCTACTAAATCTACTAAACTATTTCTACTTTCTACATTTAAAACTAAACTAACTATGTTACTATCAACTTGATCAGCCCACAAAAACCAAGGATATCGGGCTATGTATCTGATCCATTATCGGCTTCTTGAGCTTGGTAATTTCCCGGTTCTAACTCAATGAAATAATTTCCCAACACGGGGTGCGAAAAATTTACCGACTCATTTTCCCTTCTAATTGAGTCAGATTGTATCTCATATGCGTCTCTCTCATCACTTTAATCTGATTTTGACATCCTTGATAGGGTAACCATAAATGAGACCAATCAGTTGAAAAATATCCATCTAGTTTCGTAGACCAATCTCGGCTCAATATCAATCCATAAGCTTCTGGTATGTCAACCACCATGATGTCTATGAACTGACACACTCTCTCGTCTGCAGATAAACGTATCAGCATGTATTCCATTTCTCCTACCACTTTCACAGTCGTTCTATCCAATTGTATTATCTTACCATCAGATGGCCTAGGTTGGCCATTTATCCTTTTACACACTGACAAAGGAATAAAATTGGCAGAGGCTCCTGAATCAACCGTAACAGTTGTGCACATTATGATTGAAAATTTCAAATGTGAGCAGAAAAGGTAAAGTTCTAGATTTGGACTTCCCACCAATGCTAGATTCATTGATTTCTTCTTCCGACTGAATGTTTTCTTGGGGTTTACTAGTTGGTCAGTTTAATGCTTCCAAAAGCTTCTTCTTTTGCTGGGGTAAACTACACATCTCAAATAAATAAATATTATCTTTGTTCTTCTTGATGTCTTCTATTATATTGTACCCCATCTCACAGTCTGTTGAGATTTTCTTCACACCTTCTACTTTTCTTTCAGTGTACTTTACGAGCTTACTGACAGTTGGACTATTCTGCCTGGTTATGACCAAATCCAGGATGAGTTGGGCCTGAGTGTTATTTCTGACTTTTTTCAAGTTTTCTTGGATTCTTTTAATCTTGGGCAGTAGTGTGTTATCTTCAATTATTGGACCCTTGCTCCTGGTTGTGACATTAACATCCGATAGTTGTATCTCTTCATTAGGTTCTTCTTCTTCCAAACCAAGCATAGGTGCACAATCCCACAAGACCATGGTAGTTTCTTCCGGTGCCTCCTCTGATTCGTGCATTTTTTCTTCCTCATCCATAGGCTCAGTTAATTTAGAATCGAGTAACTGATTCATAACTAAAGTCATAGAATTAATCCATTGTGGGAAAATTTTCTCTGAGTGAGGCTGTTGATGGAAAGTGCAGAAGTTATCCATCCCAACTTCAATGAGATTCATGATAGCCGGACTATTTGTAGGGGGTTAAGAGGGACCACTTTCATCTTTTCTCTTATAATAGGGCTTGAATTTCTTCTTGGCTTCCCTCTCCTTTTCCATATCAAAAATCTTATTAGATAACTTCTGGACCATCTTGACTACTCCCTCCAATTCATGTGACCTTTCGTCCTTGGGTTTGGTTAATAACAGAGGTTTCTTATTATTGAAGTTCTTCGCTTCTGGCTCCACCGGATACTTGTTTACACTTTCTAACTCAACCTCTATCTTCTCAACTTCTTCATATGTTGGAGCCAAAGTGTCCTTAACCGATCTTTTAGCAAACATGGCCATTTCTAGGCCAAGATCCGATGTGTAATATTCGATTAGAGTCTCTTCAGCAGGTTTTATGCCTGCGCTGAAATTTTTAAGTGAGTAGCAAACCTATGAGTAAAGTCCTGCATTTTTTCTTTATTTTCCTTTTTTAGAGCCAATAGTTCTTTCATTAAAGCAGCAGTGCTCCTTTGGCTACAAAACTTGTTTTTAAACATTCTTTCAAAAGTGTCCCAATCAGTGATTGAATTGGCCTATAAGCCAAAATACCATGACACTGATTTTCCTTTGAGAGTATGATGGGAAAGCCTACAAACCACATCCTCATTTTCAACTGCCAGTGCTTCCAATACCGGGAAAAAACTTTGTAGATGATCTTCCACGGATGCTCCTTCCCTCAGGTCAAATCTAGGAAACACCTTTTCATAATTCTGAGGCAAAGCATGCACTAGACGAGCTCATTTTAATGGTGTTATAGCCCTCCAAGCTGGTGCAGGTAGATTGGCTTGATTTGCATTAGGGTTTGGAGGTACATTTCTGACCATGATCGGTTTAGGAGACTAAGGTGGAGATTGGAAAGGAGTTCAAGCAGGCGAATTAGATCCCAACTGGTAAAGAGGTTGATCAATTTCTTACAAGGTTAAATCTACCAACTCTTCAAGGTCTCCGACTAGCAGGGAATCTTATAAGTAAGGGTGTTCTTTGTTGTGAACCTGTCTTCTAGGTAGGGCAGGAATATTTGGCAATCCTCCTAGATTCTTTACATATGATCTTGTGATTCTTCTCAAATGATCTATTACTTTGTTAGAAACAGGATAGAGATACTCTGTATCATATGACTTAGGTTTAAATTTTCTTTCAGGGCTTGGTCTCTTGGGAAAACTAGTTTCAAAACCGTCACCGGTAGAATGTTCTCAAGGAAACATATTTCCTCGACCAGCCATGCACTAGCATCCCTCCTTCTAGCACCAAAACTATTGAGGCCTAGAAAATCCTAGGTATCGACAGTAGGGATTCTCCCCAATAACCGTTCCCAATCAGCTCGTTTATTGTTTGGTGTTGGGAATCCGTCCAGTTTACCATCCGGCTACCGTAGAGTTAAGTAATGGTTTAAATCTGTTTTACTGCTTGCGACCAGGTCCACTATTTATGTGTATTTTATTTTATGATTTCTAATGATATGCAAGTGCCTAATTTAAATGCAGATGATTGGGAAGTAAAGGGTTCACAATGTGAAGTGTAGGTTTTTACCTCCCATCTTATCTCCTTCGTTCTTAAATCACTGAAAGCAAATTACTCGCTTAAACTAACTATCATATCCCAAGGAGCAAATTATTATTTATGTGAGTAATTACTGTAAAATATTCATAAAGAATATTACAGGTGGCTAATATAATTCAAAACACATAAATACAGTAGAAAGATAAACAAAGAGATAGCTCAATGTTGATTAAAACATTCATTCCTCAATTTGTTGCATAAGCTTCATCAAATAAGAGGAAATCATTCATAACATAGAAGTAATTCACAAGTCAGAACAATCTCACAGGTTCACAGAGTAAGCTGAAACAGAAATAATTCTACATTAAACCATCCACACAGCATGCATTTGAAACTTGAACAACTCCTTCTCCAGTGGAAAAATTCAGTCTTTATTTATTATAAAAATAAATAGTTCTTCTTACATAAATCCTTTGACATAAGAGAGCATGGAAAATTCTTATCTCATTCGATTTTACCTATACTTATACATTTCCAAATGATCGTTGATCTCCCTGCCCTTTGCGCTTCCTTTACAATTTGGTTACAAAAAGGATTTGTCATCCAGTGTGCTCGCTAAATAAGACCAAAATATAAATATTACAAATAGGTTTCCCGTGTGTCAATAAGACAAAACACTTTAAATGGGCCCTGCTGACTCATCAATAAACTGCTTCCATGCCATAGCATCCATAACTATTTTCTCAAAGTCTGATGGCTCCAAAAATCTGCCAGTGAATTCATTCTTGGTAGCATGGGCCTTTATGTTAGCCATTCTGGATAGAAGCATTCGTTGATGATCCTCCAACAAATAATTGCTTACTGCTGCTTGAGCAATTACACTTTTGAGAACCTTTTCATCCAAGCTTTTAATCAGCTGTATGCCCAACTCATCCTTTTGGAATCTATCATGCAATTGTTTCAAACTCTCTTCATGTGCAGGAAGTTCATCTAACCTTTTCTTGGATGAAGTTTGGAATTTGTTGTAAGTTGCAAGTACCTTCTTACAAAACTCCATGAATTGATCTTTAGTTCTCTTGACTGCCTCTATCAACTTCTCAACAGCTTTATTACCAAAACCTATCAATTTGTATTCAAGTTGCACTCTCCCTGAATCTTTCAATGGGGTATTTACTGGGGGCTCCTTGGTTATTTCCAACCATCTTGATCTTCATTGAATGATTTTCATAACATTTGATTCTTGTTTTTGAATTGAGAAGCTATGACTAATATTTCTTCCAATCTAGCTTCTACTTGCCTAACCTTCCAAACCTCCTCTACAATCTGGACCTGCATCTGACAGATTTTGCTCCTGAGGATAAGAGCATGCTTTGTCAAAGGTTCTATTTTTGTTCTTTGCTCATTTTCCTCCTTCAACAACACCTTCAACGAGCTCTTTTGAGCTTCTAGTGTCACCACTTGTGCTTCATATTGTCGTACCGTCTGTTCAGCCGTAGACCTTTGTGTTTCCAACTCTACAATTCTATTTTCCAATTCTCCTTTCTCTTTACTAAGATTTGTTTTTGATAACTTCAAAGTATCTCATTCTTCTTCTAGGGTTTAGTATTCTTGTTTAAGCTTCTCATAATCTAACAGAGTAGCTTCATACTTTCTCTATGAATCTTTGCCTACCCTTTCTTCCTTCCTCGGAACTTCCTTCATTTCTACCATCTTTCCTTTATAATGGTCAATGGTCTCTGTCAGCTTGTCAACATTCTGAGCATTGGCATAGGAAGTTGTGATACCCATGGAAGCCATTTACTTCAGATTATCCTCCACATTTTTTACCGTTGTCTTTTCTGTCACTGTGGTTACTGGTGGCTGAGTCCCTAGATTTAAAGTTTTTTATGTTCTCCAATTAATAGATTTCGTTTTAGGATCAAAATGAATATCTTCCAAACATGCTACATCATATTGTTTGGATGGGGTAAATGGTACTAATCCCATTTCAGCTATGGGGAGATGGCCTTCGGTAAGTATGTTGCTTGATGTAAACAGAGGTTCTCTAGATTATCCCAAATAGGGCTTTGTCCCGGATTCTCATTACTCGGATCTTCCCAATCTTCTTTCCCCTATTCTTAAGTAACCACCCCTGGGTTCGATGATTCCTTAGCAATGGAATTTTCTATTTCTGCAATCCTTCCCATAATAGTTTCTTCATTCCTTTTCTTGGCAGCTTCTTCTTCCTCTTTATCTCTCTGTGCTTCTTCTTCCAACGGTTTCTTTGCTCTTGCTGCTAATCTACGAGGAGTCTCTTATTTTGCCTTCTTTGCAACTTCTTCTTCTTGCTCATTAAGTTTTGGATTGTTGCTTCTGCTCCCTTTAACTTCAGAGGTCTTCCATTTCAAACGCTTGCTCAAAGAAGCCATGCTATAAACATTCATGTATACTTCTTCCTCCTTGTCTTCATAGTCTGTATATTCAAAATTTACCTTATGAGCTACTTTATGAGCTGCCACTTTACCTTGGGAGTCATTTCGGTGAAAACTATTTTCTCTAAAATGGAATTTCTCAAGTTCCTTAACAAATTCTGGAGCACCCTTAACCTTGGAAAACTTGTAGCTTCCCACAAAGAACGGTACTAATGGGAACATAGCCTTCTTCAAATCAAACAAATAATTCCCTAAACCATCCAGAAAAACTTGAGTAACAACTTCCTTGTGCACTATGTAATCAGTCGCGTATTTAGGTAGCAATAAGGGGTCTTTGATTCCCCCATACATCCTTAGATATGTACCTTTTTAGGGAAAGAAGTAATCCCCATATTCTTTGATGGATTCTAAAGCTCCCTTAGATAAGCATGGACACTCTTCCAAGAAAATTAGCTGATACAGGGGCCTGAGAAATTCTTCATGTATCAACTGGTAATGACTATAATACTTATGAGCCCCCAGTATATGGTACATTGTGTATATAGGGGATTTTCCCCCTTCAACACGCAGTTGAGTTTCTCGAACCTATGACAGTAGAGTATGCAGTCTATTAAAAAAGAAGACATGTAAAATTCTGATTTGCTTTGCTGCAAACCTTCCTCGGATGCTTTGATGCATTTGGCCAAATTCCTGGACATTATGTCTGCCCAATTAAAAATTCTTCCCTCCATGGCTACATAGTACATAAGCGGGATCCAACCAAAATTATAAATTTTCCCATCATCTCTACCGTAGAGCTTGCTCAACATCAGTGCTATTATTCTGAACGGAGTCCAAAGATGAGCAATCTGATACTCCCCAGATTGCTTGTGTTGGAAAGTCTTTCCCTCAGGCACCATCATTTTCGTTGTGGCTATATAATCAAACTTTAGGCTCTTAACCCATTATGTTGTCACACTGGTTTCCTTTTCTGGTAAGATATAGGTTGCTGATATAAATGCAGGTACAAAAGATGCCACTCCCTTATCTTCCTCATCATTTATCATCATCCCTGTGGTATCTATTCTTGGCAAGATCCACCCAATGACCCTGCACATGGGAGAATTTCAAGTCTGGTAGCCACCTTAGTGATCCCATATCACAATATATTTTCATACAATGCCAGGTCTTCCAATCCTGCCTCCAGGAACTTCTTTTCCACCAGCATATGGAACATCTGACCCCACTTGAACTTAGGGTCAGCTCCAGTTATGGCCTTTGTATCCTCATAAATTATTTCTACCCTTTTCACTAATGCAGTTTTAGCCATTTCTGAATCTGAATCATATTCAACAATATTGGGCTTCTTCTTCCCTTTCTTCGTCATACTGTCGAGTGTGAGCGTTAAATGCAACAACACAAAATGTCTTAGTGTTATATTATATAATGAATTTATGCATTAAATGAAACAATATAACTGGCTGATCATGATATATGCTAAATAGACTATCCAAACAATCGTCAGTATCTTGAACTACCTTGATATCCTCGGCCATTAGGTCAAGAAAATAATAACAATCAACGAGTCAAGGCTCGACACTAAAAATCTCTGGATCTAGGAAACCTCAGCCTCTATACCCTAGATAATAAAAATGCGGTCTCAACCACTACAGGGCTTTTTAGCACTATCGCCAGAAACACTGAAAGGTTCACAGCCCAAAAACCTCTTCGACGCTCAGGGTGATGATGCCCTAAACTCATAACTCTGGGTTTAACATCCCACGCCCAATCGACAAAGCACTTAAGCTTACAGTGTCTGCCTGAGGCTAGAAAAATACAAACCCTAAAAATGCTCGAAGGTGAGCATCCAATTTGCTCCATGCCGGCAAGAAAATAGGGCACACAGACAATCATCCTAACCTAGTAGACTGCAGGAAACTTCTATGGTCGAACTGGTAAGACTATGGCGGTGGGAGCAGGCTCTAACCCTAAAAGGAACCGGTGAACTTTAAACGAAAGGGACAAAACACCCTCCTTTAAATTCCACAATCAAACCTACTCAACCTTTCATGGGAAAACCACCAACAACAGCAACCCAAACAAAAAACTCACCAAAAACCGATATAAAAGGGTTGAAAACCTACCTTGAAATGAACGCACAGTCGCATGTACTTAGTGAGGACGTGCCACGTTGGATCTGCAGGTTAACTCCACCAATCATGTGAGCTTTGCGATGGGGTAAAATTGCCACCAATCAAACGAGCTCAAAATGCAGCAGCACTTTAACACTTCATTGTAAAAAAAATGATTGGTAAAAAATATGTTTCATGGGTATAAATAGACACTGCCGACGGAAAACCTTTAATCGTAGTGGTTAAGTTATTGAATTTTCACTAGCACAGTAAAACGTCGTTGGTTCCAAACCTACCGCATCAGCTAGGAGATGATTAGTCATCATGCAAAAATCCCCGACACGGCGGCTCCATAACTCCACAATACAGCCGCAACACCGGCTTAAACTCAAAACGTGCCCAACTTATGCTGTGGACCTGGCGGTCAAAAGGTGTCAAAAAACAACTCAAGAAGGTTGTCGCCGTAGCGGCTCAACAAGAGAACTCCTTCCACTGGAGAAGCTTGGCGAGAATTGGACCATTGGTGAAACTTTTCCCGCTATTGTGGCTAGGCTTTCAAATTAAAAATAAGTGAAAAGCAAAGGAAGAGACTAGTTGCTGCAGAGGTTCCAAATAGAAAATATTTCTACTGTAGTGGCTTGAAAATCAATAAATATCTGCCGTAGAGGGATGAAACAAATTGGAATTCCTTTTGATATCCAAGTCACCAAGTCACCCACTGTAGCGGATTATACTTGAGGAATCATCTGCCGTAGTGGCAAACCAAAAATTAAACATCCGTTGTTGCGGCTCCCAGAAAATAAAACAAATGACGAATTAAGAAGTCATCAACCGTAGTGGGTGCGACTCGAGAAACCTTCCATCGTCGTGGCCAAAAATATCGGAAGAATTTTTGAAAAATGAATCAAAATCACCCACCGTTGCGGAAAATTGTGGAAATTGAACCCAAGAGATAGAACAATTACACTCACAAAATTGCTAATCAAACATGCAAAATTAACATCAAAGGAGACTGAAATTGGAGCATAACACTAATGTGTATTGAATAAGTGTACAATAGCCAAACTTGTGAAGTAATAGGCTGCTGCAATATATAATTACATGAGATATTTGAATGCATAAGGATGCCATTCGAAAAGGTTGAAAAGTAGGCTTACTAAATCTAGTCAAATCCCCCATAGGTGCATAAAGCAGTTTCCAAATCCACCAAGATGCTCATGAATTGGCTAAGTCAAGTAGGAAAGCTAATGAGGTATGGAAAGATAGA
>LPNX010440470.1:380686-394706 GCA_001517045.1 Pseudotsuga menziesii | reverse complement strand
TTTATTAGGAGAAAAGGAGGGAGGATGATGTGGGAAAAAAACAAGTCAACTACACCTAGTCTAGCTTTTCCTTTTGCCTTAATTCTCAATAAAACAGGCGGCTTTTCAGAAAAAGCAGATATGCACTTTAGAGGGACTGGAATAAAGCAGACATGCTAAAATGGGTTTCCAGGAAGTTCCCAAGTGCTCCATGACTCATTTTTGGCATGTGTTGACTTCTAGGACATGTAGAAGGAAACTAGCATATAGTGGAATCTAGGAGACTAGGTAATAAGACAAAAATGATTTAATTAATGTCTAAGGTAGGTAACTATGGGTTGATTATTCTAACACCCCCGCTAAGCCTGACTTTATGAGTAAACATCTGAAAACTATAGGGCCTAGCAACAAGGCTTAGTCACCCTTTACATACTGCTTGTCCATACAACCTAGGAAAGAGGCAAAAACCCAGTGGGAAAATCCTCCCTTAAACATGGACAGGAGAACAAAATTTGGAAATATTGTCATCAATCATGCTTCACAGCATGATCAGCAATCCCCAGCAGTGATTTGAGATTGTTGAATTTCTTCTCACAAAAAACTTTGGTGAAGATGTCTGCTACTTGTTCTGAAGATGCATAGAAGAGTAGATGAATGGTGCCATCATGCACAAGCTGTCTGATGTAGTGCATATGGATCTCAATGTGCTTGGTTCACTATTTCTAAACTAGATCATTGCAGATTTGAATGGTGCTTTGATTATCACAGTAGATAATAGTTGAAAACTCTGATTCAAAGCCACATTGTCCAAGTATTCCCTGTAACCACAAACATTGAGTTGTTGCATTTACAACTCCTCTATACTTTGCTTCTGTAGATGAGAGTGCTATGGCACTCTGCTTCTTGCTTGACCAGCAGATTGGTCCTTCTACAAGCATGAACACATATCTTTATGTTGACTTTCGATCCATGTTACCACCTTCCCAATCACTGTCAGTAAATCCAATCAAATCAAGATCAGATTTTGCTTTTTAGAAGATCCCATGGGTTCTTGTTCCTTGAACAAAGTTTAGGATCCTTTTGGCTGCTCTCCAGTGGATCTCATGAGGCTGATCCATGTATCTTGAAGCCACACTAACTGCATAAGATAGATCAGGTCGAGTGTGTGTAAGATAAAGCAAACACCCAATCAACTGCCTATACAGTGTATTATTTACCATAGGAGAAGAACCTGCTTCTTCAAGCTTAACTCCTGAAAGGAAGGGATTCTTGCTTGGCTTGCAATATTTCATGTTGAACTTGTTCAAAAAATCTAAGGCATACTTGGACTGATGTACTTTGATTCCATGTTGGGATTGAGCAATTTCAAGACCCAAAAATTGGCTCAACAATCCCAAATCTATCATAGAAAATGCATGGTTCATTGCATCCTCCAAGGAGGCAATCTCTTTCTTTGAAATTCCCGTAATCAAAAGGTCATCCACATACAAGTCAATAATCATCAAAGAACCATGAATCAGCTTCAAATAGACATTAGGATCATAATTGCATCGAACAAAACTCAATGACAGCAGAAAGCCATCAATCTTGGCATACCAAGCCCTGGGGGCTTGCTTGATCCCATACAATGATTTCTTTAACCTGCACACTAAAGATGGATTAGAAAAAAACCCTTCAGTTTGATGCATGTAAATATCTTCAGTGAGATCTCCATTTAGGAAAACACACTTCACATCCATGTGATGTACCTCCCACTGCTTTGAAGCTCCAATGGCTAAAGCTAGCCTTATGGAGTCCATCTTTTCCACCGGTGCAAAGGTTTCATTGTAGTCAATATCATGTACTTGTGAGTAGCCCTTAGCTATAAATATTGCCTTATATTTCAAAGGTGAACCATCAGCAGCAAACTTAGTCTTGAAAACCCACTTACAATGAACTAGCTTCCTCCCTGGGGGAAGATCAACCAGTTCCCAAGTGTTGTTCTTCTGGAAAGAGCTGAATTCTTCTTTCATGGTTGTTTGCCATCTTGGATCATGTGCTGCATCTTCATATTTCTATGGATCTGATTCAACCATCAGATAGCACTTCTCGGCAAATAAAGGATCTTTCATACAAAGGGCACTCTCAAACTGAGATCTAGTCCTCCTAGTGTCACTAGGATTTCCAGCTAGTTCCCCAACTGTATGAATGGTATTTGCTGCACATTTTGGTCTTGTAGGACTATTAGGATCTGAAATCAAATCATCATTATCAGACATATCAGAATCAGCAAACTCATTAGTCTCTCCACTTACAATCAATGGATCTAGTGGTGCAAAAGACTCTCCAACTTCAACTACTACTAAAGGCTCTTCTTAGAACTGAACACTTATTTCAATGAAAGATTTGTTAGTGCTCAAGTTGATCAGCTTGTACCCTTTTGAATATTTAGAATACCCAACAAATAGGAACTCTTGGCTTTGGGGCTGCAAAGCCATTCTCTTTTCAGTTGGAATTCTACCCTAAGCCTTTGACCCAAAACTCCTAAAATGGGTCACATCTGGCTTGTGCCCACTCCAAGATTCGAAAGGATTCATACCATCAAGCTTCTTATGAGGCACCCTACTCTGGATGTAGGATGCATAGTCTATAGCCTCGACCCAAAACTTTGGTGGCAAAGTCTTAGCCTCCATCATGCAGGTTGCCATCTCCTTCGGTGACGTGTTCTTTCTCTCAGCAACACCATTTTGTTGTGGTGTGTAAGGGATCGAATGCTGCATCTAAATACCTACATCTTTATAATACTAAATGAACTCAAACTTGACATACTCACCACCATTGTCAGATCTAAGGATCTTGATTTTCCTCCCAGACTGGTTTTCAACCAAGGCTTTAAAGACTTTGAAGAGCTCAAAAACTTCAGACTTATGCTTTAGGAAGTAAACCCAGCAATACCTGGAAAAGTCATCTATGAAGGTCAGTGCATATTTGGCTTGACTCATGGACATATGAGGAAATGGACCAGCAATGTCACTGTGGATCAACTCAAGAGGTGCAGAGTTTCTCTCATAACTAGCTCTCTCAAATTTGTGCTCTGGGTGTTTTCCTAGGATACAACCTTGACAGACTCCCTTGGAAAACTTTATCTTTGGAAACCCTATGATCATATCTTCTTCACTCAAATCAGAAAAATACTTGTAGTTAAGATGGCCAAATATTTCATGCCAAAGCTTGCTTGCCTCATTATCATGAATCAGAAGAGCAGAGGGGTTTGAGTAGGGTATAAAATGGGAAAACATGTATACCTTCGAAGTGTGATCAACAACACCTTTTGCTATGACTTTACCATTTGAAATATCAATGATTTCAACATCATCAAGGGAGAAGATTACCTTCTTTGGAGACCCAGTGTGAGTCATATGATACACTGACAAGAGATTAGAGGCAAGACCCGGAACATACAACACATTATTGAACTTACCATGGTCAATATCAATCCTTCCTTTCCCCAAACTGTCAGTGAGAGAGTCATCTCCCAAAACTATTGGTGGACCTTTCGACATGTCAAGACAGGAGAATTCCTCTTTTGTCGAAACCATATGTCTAGAAGCTCCAGAGTCTATGATGAAGCTAGGTGAGCTTCATGTGCCAGCAACCAAGGCATGTACTCTCTCTCTGTCCTCTGAATTTGATCCTCCTTCCCTCTTCTTTGAGCAATCGGGAAGGGAGATGTTATTCTTCTCTAGTATTTGGGTCAACATGTCATTTTTCTTCTTCATACAAGAGCTCTCGGGATGATAGCCCTTACTACAGTATGCGCACTTGCTCATTTCTCCTTTGTTCTTCTTCTTCTGGAAGTTCTTCTTGGAACCTTTGGGCTCCTCTTGAGACTTGTTCTTGTCTCTCTTTTGCTCAAGTGGCTTTTTATCTTTTTTCTTGCTTTTTGAATCCACCCTTGAATCTCCAGCAACCAAAGCTTGGTCTTTGGAAGGTTTGATGGTGCCCATCATCACTAACTTATCTTGTTCCTGTGTGAGGGATTCCATGAACTCTGCAAGCTTAGGCATCTTCCAGGCTCAACCTGTCAACTTGGTGGCATGTAAGGTCGAAACAAACACTAAATAGTCAGGGCCAAGCTTTGAAAGTATGGACAAAACTAGTTTCTCTTCCTTCTTTTCGATCCCACACTGTTTTAGCTGCAAAACAAGGGCTTTAAACTTGGAAAAATAGAGTTGCAAGGATTCAAAGCTACTGGGACTCAAGGAGATCAGATAATTCTTGATTTGATGTCCTCTCATCTCATCTATCTTACCAAAAATATCTACAATATTCTCCCACACTTCATTAGGTGATGTCAATCCATCAATATGGAAAAGGAGGTCTCTTGAAATGCTTAGACACAAAAGACCATAGGCCTCAACCCTCTTGTTGTGTCATTTGATTTTCTCTGTAGTTGCATTGGGCTCTGCCTCAGTTTCCATAGTAACCCTGTAGAGACCTTTCCCTCTCAACAATATATCCATCTCAGCTTTCCACTCAAAGAAATTGAATGGAGTCAAGATGATCTTCTGAGATTGGTCCATAGCTCAGAAACTGTGCCCTTCAGTTAACAGAATATGCTCCTAGTCAAGATGTCAAACCTGCAATAGCAATATGGAAGGAGATAAATCAATCTACAAATTCTCTGATACCATGTGTAAATTGAACCCAAGAGATAGAACAATTACACTCACAAAATTGCTAATTGAACATGCAAAATTAACATCAAAGGAGACTGAAATTGGAGCATAACACTAATCTGTATTGAATAAGTGTACAATAGCCAACCTTGTGAAGTAATAGGCTTCTGTAATATATAATTAGATTAGATATTCGAATTCATAAGGAGTCCATTCGAAAAGGTCAAAAAGTAGGCTTACTAAATCTAGTCAAATCCCCCATAGGTGCATAAAGCAGTTTCCAAATCCACCAAGATGCTGACGAACTGGCTAATTCAAGTAGGAAATATAATGAGGGATGGAAAGACAACTCATACATGCTTTTATTAGGAGAAAATGAGGGAGGAGGATGTGGTAAAAAAACAAGTCAACTACACCTAGTCTAGCTTTTCCTTTTGCCTTAATTCTCAATGAAACAAGCAGCTTTTCAGAAAAAGCAGATATGCACTTTGGAGGATCTAGAATAAAGCAGACATGCTAAAATGGGTTTCTAGGAAGTTTCCCAAGCATTCCATGACTCAATTTTGGCATGTGTTGACTTTTAGGACATGTATAAGGAAACTAGCATAGAGTGGAATCTAGGAGACTAGGTAATAAGACAAAAATGATTTAATTAATGTCTAAGGTAGGTAACTATGGGTTGATTATTCTAACAAAAATAAAAATTAAAATTCATCTGAAATAACAATGCATCCATTATTGCAGCTCAAAGTAAAAAAACCTTCTGTCATAGCGGCTCGACATCTGAGAACCCTCCGTTGTTGCAGGATGAAGAGACATCGGAAACTTTTCTGATGTGCAGACTTGAAAACATCCGCTGTAGCGGCTCACAATTTGAAATCTATCCATCGTGGTGGTTTGAAACAAAAGAGTGCACCTATTGTAGTGGCTTAAAAATAAAAAGATGTTCGTCGTAGCAGCTCACAGATGAAAAGCTACCCGTCGTAGCGACTCATAACCTGGGAAACCGTCTGCTGTGGCAGATCAAAAACACACTCTCTACCTTGATAAAACTCAAAGTTCTTGAGACTTTTATTCATGATAAACAGAATTCAACTGCTGGATTTCAACACCAAAAATGCATAGGAAGCAAACTAAATTTTTCAAAAAAGGCGGTCCTAAAAAATGTAAAAACAAAATTGGGGAGGATGTTGCAGCAACAGCGGATCTATGACTGCTTTAGTGACCTCTTTGGCCTCCTTGAAGAGCGCTACGACCTCTTCACTGACCTCTCATACCTCCTCGATGAGCTCCACGACCTCTTCAATGACCTCTCTGCCCTCCTCCCGGGCCTCCAGACTTGGTTTTTGGGTAAGGTAATTGAAATGTGTAGTGTTCGTGACAGGTGGGAAGGAAGTGAGTGTTATATTTTGAAATGTTTTTTTTATTGTTTTATGTTTTTTATATTTTATTTTTGTATTATTGTTTTATGTTTGATGTTTATCAAACTCTAGTTGGTCCCAACCTAAGCATAAATACTCAAATAAGAGTTATGGAAAATCAAATTCAATATGCATGGAAAATATGGAGCCTTTTCATATACCAAGGTATAGGGTGAAATCTTCTTATATCATAAAGGAATAACTAGATTGAGGTCCTAATTTATTTTAATGGTACAAATAGAACTAGCATTTTTTTTAAATTATATTCCTACATGACGTCTCTTAAGTGATTCCCTACCTATGAGTATATTATGCCATCAACATTTATTTAACGTTTATGGCATAGCATACTCATTTGTAAGGTGCCCCTTAAGCGACATCATTTAGGAGTATAATTTGAAAAATGTGATGTAAATTATATGTAAATAAGATTTAAATACATGATTATATGTAAATTGAAACTTTGAATAATAAATGGCATACATGATCAATGATAATATTTATAAAAAAAAATTAAAATCCCCTACTAAGTCTTAAAAGTTTTCCATTTCAAATGTCATACTAAAATTCACATTTTTATGTGGTTTCTTTTAAACAATAAATTATTAACTTGGTACAACTTACAGACATGAAGTTGTAAGGACTTGGTTGGTGTATTATATGCATGGAAAGTGATGAAACAAATTAGCACTTAATAAATTTATGTAGTTTTGTTAAACATGTCTAGAAGGAAATAGAGGGTTTCGTAGGGTTAAGTGATGCTTGGTTTGGAGATACTATTGAATATGGGCTCAAATTTTGGTGTGACAAATGTTCCAAAAAAAAAATTAGGGAATTTTTTTTATCATTGTTTGGGGCATTTGGATTACCATAAATCTTGTAATATTTGACAACAAGGTAATTCCTCAAGTCCAATGTGTTGTATAAGGGTGCAACAATATAGATTCTATAAGCAAGTGAAGGTTCCAAAGATTCTCCATTGTGTTAGAGAATAATACTTCCTCGTCAATCCACCATTTCAAAAAATCCATTTTCACATTTATTTAATGATTCATTGGTTCACAACGCTAACATGGCCTCGGTGGTTCTCATATTTTTCATTGGTGAAAAGGTATCCTCATAATCAATTCTTTAGCTTGGCTCATAGCCTTTATCTACCATCTACACTTTTTTCTTTTCTTTTTTTCTTTAATTTCAAGCTTATGAATAATGTCTCAAGTACTTCCTTACATTTGTGGATGGCACCTAGTGCAAACTCATTGATGCTTATAATGGTGCCTAGCCTAGTAGGGACATTGATCAAGGCATGAAACATAGGTATTTGTCGATGGGATTCAACCTCAATAAATCCTTATATGAATATGAAAGCGATCAACCACTTGAGTTCAATCACCGAGCTCAAATAATTCCCAGAGGGAAATCTTTAAAATACCTAGGAATTGTGTAGTCTTAATGGCCACTATGTGATCAGAACAAAACACCAAACATCTAATTATGGTAAATCATCTTGGTGATGGATGCTTAATAATGTTTACTCTTTTCCCCATCCAAGATCACCTAGAATCTTCTCTATCGTGAGATTCTTCCTTAAGCTATAGAATTTTAACATAAAGAATTATTAATCATCTCCTTTATCTTATGTGGAACCTTGGACTAATTGTGTACTCAATTTTAGCACATGAGTATATTTTACCATGTATTCTTGATTAAATTGGTCAAGGAAAAAATGTGTATGGGTGGTAAACTAGGAGACTTGTTTATGGTATCCTAAACCAAGTGGAATAACATGTGATGAGGCTTGATGCATGGTACATAAGCCATATAAGCCTTCTTACTACAAATATAAAGTTTATTCATACAAAATATTTATGTTTCATATTTACTTTTACAAAACATTCATGTTTCATATCAACCCCAAACAACAACAAAAAATCAAATACAACATTTCCTTAATAATTAAATAAATTAGTAAATAAATTTAAAAAATCAAAATATTTATTTAAAAAAATAGGGGAAGGTGACCATTTGCATATTGAAACAAGTCTTAAAATATATGGACCACTTGAGAAATGGAAAATAAGGATGGAGGAGATTTTGTTGAAACTTCAAACCCTTGAACCTACAAAGTAAAGAAGAAATAATCATCATAAAGAGGACTGGAGAAAGTAGGCGAGGATGAATAAAGAAAGTAGGTAATATATAGGGGCATATAGTTAGAAATTTGATAATTCATAAGATTCACCAAGTTTTATACACTTTGATAAAATTATGGATCGTTATATATTTGACGCGGGAGGGAGGAAAGATATTTGACATACGACTTGGGTCTTAAAATTCATAGATTCGTGTATATGTCCCCAAGTCACTCTTCCTCGTTCTGAGTATTCTTTGTGTTATATAGATGAAACTTGTTATTGTTTCTATAGGTTTGTTGTTTTATTGTCAAATTGTTTGTGTGAGTCGTGTTTGAATCTGGAAACCCTCTCATACTATTAATGCATTCGTCTAGTCTAACCATGCCAAATTTCAGTCCATACAAGCATGCATTTAAATAATTTCAATGTTGGACCCATTTAGTACATTAATTATTCTATAGGTTTGTTGTTTGATTTCCAAATTGTTTGTGTGAGTTGTGTTTGAGTCTAAAAACCCTCCCATAACGTCAATGCATGTGTCTAGTCTAACCATGCCAACGTTCAGTCCATACAAGCACAAATTTTAAAAAAAATCTATTATATAGCTTTGTTGTTTGATTGTTGAGTTGTTTGTGTGAGTCATGTTTGAGTCTGGAAATCCTTCCATACTGTGAATTCATGTGTTTAGTATATACATGCCAAATTTGAGTCCATACAAGTACAAATTTAAAACAATTCAATGTTGTCGATGTTCAGTACATTAATTATTCTATAGGTTTTTTGTTTGATTGTCGAATTGTTCGTGTGATTCATATTTGATTCTGGAAACCCTCGCATACCATAAATGCACATATCTAATCTAACCATGCCAAATTTCATTCCATACAAGCACACATTTTTAAAAAAATCATCATCATCATACACAACACCATCATCATCATTATCATCATCGTCATCATTGTTGATGTCATCACTATTCACATCACAATCATCATAAACAACAACATCATCATCATCCTCATGATAATCATTGTCATCGACATCAACAACATCATCATCATCATAAACATAATCATCATGGTCATTGTTGTTGTCATCACGACCATCATCATCATATATACATACGATCATCATCACCATATTCATTATCATCATCACCATCGTCGTCGTTGGCATCATGATAGGGATCCTCATCATCATGATCAGTATCATCATCATCATCACCATCCCCATCATAATCATTGTCATCACTATTTATCATCACAATGATCATAAACAACAACATTGGCATCGATGTCATCATCGTCATGATATTCATTGTCATCAACATGATCAACATCAAGAACATCATCATCATCATAAGCATCATCCTCATGGTCAGCATTGTTGTCATCATAAGAATCATCATCATGGTTGGTAAGCTACATTTCAAACCCTCCTACAAAACTCTCTTGAAACTCAATCATCAATTAAGGAGGGAGAATTATTGGCTCACATGAACTAAGAGACAGCATTGTCAACTAAATTTCATATCTTCAATGCATGTGTCTACCCTAACCAAGTCAAATTTCATTCCATACAAGCACAAATTTAAAAAAATTCAATGTTGGCCCCATTCACATGTCACTTATTATATGTGGGGTCAAGTACATGATCAGTTGCAGCACCTTATTTTTGGGTTGTGAAATATCAATATACAATAATGAAGGTGAAATAATAATATTATACATTACCTTACTGAGCTTCTTTTTGTTTCTAGAATAGTTTAAAATTCTCTACTAAATAGGACCAACCATGTGAAGGTGGAAGCTCGCCTCCCCCCCCCCTCACGTCACTCTCAATTCCCCATAACCCAAGAAAATCTATGTACTATAAAATGAACAAATGTGTTTTTTAATGTAATTAAGAAACAATGTCTCCTACAACATATGTCTACATACAAAATGGAATAAAACTTAACAACAATTAATTACTTACCATTATAGCAAGTAGACTATAATTTTATTAATAAATCAATACAGAATATATATAACCACATACCTCATACACTTCAATGTCATTGATCGTATTCTTTATCTAAGTCCACACATTTATCATCCAAACCAGATCCAACATTGTTTGATTGTAGAATATTTATTTTGTGAGTCATGTTTGAGTCTCGAAACCCTCTCATACCGATAACACACATGTCTACTCTAACCAAGTCAAATTTTAGTCCATGCAATTACAGATTGAAAAAAAATCAACGTTGGCCCCATTCACATGTCACTTATTATATGTGGGGTCAAGTACATGATCAACTAGAGTGCCAATCATGTTTGAGTCTGGAAACCCTCCCACACCATCAATGCATGCATCTAGTCAAACCATGCCAAATTTCAGTCCAAGCAAGCACAAATTTAAAAAAAAATCAACGTTGGCCCCGTGCAGCACATTAATTAATCTATAGGTATGGTTTTTGATGCTCGAATTATTAGTGTCAATCATGTTTGAGTCCGGAAACCCTCCTACACCATCAATGCGTGTGTCAAGTCTAACCATGCCAAATTTCAGTCCAAGCAAGCACAAATTTAAAAAAAGTCAAGGTTGGCCCCGTGCAGTACATGATCAAGCACATAATTTGGGTTAGCATTGTAATTGTGCATTGCCTTACTAAGATTCTCTTTTTTTAGAATAATTTAATATTCTCTAATGAACAGAGCCAACCATGTGAAGGTGGAAGCTCTTATGGCCCCTCCCCGCCCTCACATCACTCTTAATTCCCCATAACCCGGGAAAATCTATGTAAAAAAAAATGCATTTTTTATCATACTTAAGAAGCAATGTCTCTAATTATAAAAAAAATGCCAACAGACAAGGAAAGTGGAAAAACACTAAGAAACATATAATTATGTAACAATAAAATTCAATAACTCTATAGCCATATTAAATCAAAGTATATAGAGTAGATATATTAAGTCATACCTCATACACTTCAATGGAATTCATCATCTTCTTCATCCAGGTCATCATCTGTATCATCCACTCCAGAGTCAACATTGTAAGGATTGGACATATCATCATCGTTATCGATGTCAGTTACGATCATCATGTAATCATCGATATCATCTTCATGGACATTGTCTGGTACATCATATTATTCAACTAATTCTTCAACGTCTTCTTCTGGAACATGATCATCTAACTCATGTTGATCATCTTCAATATTGTCTTCTTCTTCGAGACCCTCTTCATTACCTTCTGACACGTTATACTTTACCATCCATCCCCTTGGATCGTGTCTCACAAAAAAAGACCAACCCCCTCTACCTGGAACCTCGGAGTAAAATACATGTTCACATTGGCTTGGAAGAACATAGGGCTCTGCTCCTAGGATTCAAACAACCTTGTATTAACCATGGTAAATCAATTATCATGTTCAATAATAGTTTTATCAGGATCACGTTGATTCAATTGTAACTTGTATCATTTGACAATGAACAGAACTACCTTGAAGGAGTTAAAGTCACACTAAAGAATATCTTCCAAATACCCATAGTATCGATTTTATCAGAGTTCTGGATGTCGGTCACTTCTAGAGGAAACATTGGTCACCTCAAAGACTATAGATATCCCACAATCTGATGTTTTCTTCATTTCATCCAACTTTTTGATGCAATATTTCCATACATTGCACCACATAGCCTTATGGTTTTTTACCTACAACAAGCCATACACATAAAGATTACATCATGATCCATTTATGATTAAGTGCATGTTTATGCCCTCATGGAAAAATTCAATGTGTACATCAATATGTTCGAAAAAAAATAGTGTGGTTGATTAATTTGCATGTCTACTTATCTTTTAAACCATGTTCTAAATCAATTTCCCTTTGTGTAAGATTGGTATCTTTGTTGCGATTTGTTTCTTTAACCAATGAAGCCACACCTTCCCATGATATTCCATGACAAAAAATTTCACATTGTTCAATACATACCTTCATCCATTCAATATTGTTTGCGATGTATAAATGAAGTGCATCCCACTCTCAACCAAGGTTTGATAAAAATAAAATTAAAATTCAATACAAATGTATATTCACTTAGCAAAGTATAAACATTTAATTGTTGCATATTGAATATTAAAAATAGAATATGTATGATATATAAATAAAAAACAATAGTTAGATGTATTATATTAATTAATCTCCACTAGCTAATAATTACCTTTCACCTTCCTCGATCTACCTTTCCCCTTTGGGTGCTCCCCTTCGAGATTGTTATTGAACTGTGGATCACAATTGTGACCTAAATTGAGATTTAATGCTAATTTAGGAAGATATTCACTAATATATAGCATGTTTTGGTATACCATATATCCCTCCATCATAGAACCCTCAAGACATGCTTGTTGTCTAACTAAACCCTTCAAAAATTTCAAGTGCCTCTCAACCATCCACATGGACCTTGACTTAATTTAACATGGTATTAATTTGACTTATGAATTAACAATAATTTTATTAGACGAACAATGATAAACTTTAGCGCGATCATATATATGTGATGGAATATATTACATACCTTAACATTCGTGTGTCTGATGTGTTTGAAATACCATTCATAACCTTCAAGTTCATTATCAACAATATAGAAGAAAGAAGAATTGTATTGGAGCCCTCATAAAGGGGTTTGTATTCCTTCTCAAGAAGAGTTAAATCATGAATACCATCAAAGTAATCATTTTCATGATCGTCAACATCATCATCCATTCTAACATTAAATGTATCATGGATCAATGTATTTGTACCATCATCTTCAACTATGTTATCAGTATGATCATTAACTTGTTCTCCATTATTCATAGCTCCATGTCCTTATGGTACTTGTTCTGAAAACACATCCTTTGGACGATATGCCATTGGATGTCTTTCCTTTATAATTACATATTGAAACCATCAATAGGTATTACTTAATATAAGAAATATTAAAATAATACATACATTTACAAAAGCAATCAATATAAAAACATATATAATACAAAACTTACAAGTGGACGATATTCATGCCCCCCCTCAGTGTATCCATGTTCCCTACAATGTTTTCTGGCTGTTGTGATCTTTATTCTTCTCCTTTTAAATCCCCTGCATTTACTACATGGGCAATAACATTTCCCATCGTCCTTTCTTTTCAATCCACCCCACAATCTAGCAAGCAATTGTCGATTTTGTTCGTCTAGATCAGGAGTATTGAGATTTGACAATTTCTCATAAAGAGATTGAATGAAGATTATCGATCTTAAAAAATCAAGCTCCACACTTCACAAAAAAATTTAAATAGTTGTGTATTCTTATACAAAAAACAGTCTGTGCGAAGAATATAATCTCTGCATCCCATCACTTGTATAGAAAACATGTCGAAATGTTACCATAATTTATAGTTTTTAAAACTTAATATTCGTCGGATATCCAATGTTAATACCATAGTTACCGTTATCATGGATTCATCGGATAGTCGACAGGATGGATGACCAAGGATTCATAACCAAGTATGGTGCCAAAAATAGCAACACTGAAAGAAAATTCAAAAGTCTCTATGAGAACCTTATGCAAAAAAGCTTCTTATTTTAAACAATATTCTTTTTTACAACTCACCATTTTCTCAAGTTGTTAAGAACCTTATTGCATTATCATTTTGGTCAAATATGGAATTGTTGAAATAACAATAAGTGAAAATCGGGAACAATATATTGGTAAAAAGATATTGTGGCAATCACCTTGAAATTCACACAAACGCACATGTACACACACACAAAATGCACATCACGGGAAACCCTCCAAGCACTTCCC
>LPNX010440470.1:260945-378872 GCA_001517045.1 Pseudotsuga menziesii | reverse complement strand
TATATATATATATATAATTTTATTTTATTTTGCATTTATGGTTCACCTACCCCAGTGGGGCTTGCTACGTCCATGGAAACAAGTTATAGGGGGCCCACTCGAAGGGGCTTCACCCTATTTGCTCTGATTACAGAGCTAAACCAATGGGGACATTAACTTAGGCCCTTATGTAGCAATGTATAGCCACTCGGGGATTTGACCCTGAGACCTTTTGCTTGCAACTTACAACACTCGACCACTTGAGCTAGCCCATTGGGATATATATATACATGATCAATCTTCTTCTATTTGTGATATAGAAAATAGAACAAACATTGGTTCGCGGTATGGTAAATGTAAAGACCATTTTAAGAAGCAATACAAATATAGTGGATAACAAGATTCTAATGTAACATAAAGAAGGATTATAAAATGTCCCCTTCTTGAAGAGGAAACAGAGGACAAAGAAGGGAGAAGAACATAATGTGTGTGTGTGTGTGTGCATACATATATATGCATGTATATGCATGCATACATATATATGTACACACACGCACACACACACATCTCTCTCTCTCCATATATATATATTGGATGGATGTCCATGGATATATAACCAAGAATATTATCGAAAATCACAACATTGAAAGAAAATTCAAAAGTCACTATGAGAATATGATGCAAGAAAAGCTTCTTGTTTTAGATGAGCTTCTTTTTTACAATGCATCATTTTCTCAAGTTGTTAAGAACCTTATTGCATTATCATTTTGGTCAAAGATGGATTTGTTGAAATAACAATCAGTGAAAATGGGGAACCATGCATTGGTAAAAAGATTTTGTAGTGCTCACCCTAAAATTCACATATACACATCCACAAAATGCACATCACGGGAAAACCTAAGCACTTCCCCTTGTTTCAAGGATGGTACCCTAGGTATACCATTCAATTGTAGTTTCGACAATTTAACTCGACGGGACATTGAATAAGGCCCACAATATTCACATAGGTCTTGAATATATATATATATATATATATATATATATATATATATATATTGTGCCAAACTCAAGCAGTTGAGAGAAAGGAGTGTATGTAAGTGTGTGTGCGCACACACACACATTGTTATCAATTGTATGAAGGATGAGTTAGTTGTTCAATATATGTTGCTTAGTCCTCTGGTGGATCATATTAAATCAATATCTGGTTCATTCCAGTCCATTAGTTTTCATCACATCTATTAGGAATTTAACGCCAAAGTTGACGAGCTCTAAAAAAATGTCTTAATCTTCCTCCAGGACACCTGATTATCAAAGAACTTGAGGGAGATTCTGTCTCAAATGGGATTTCATTCAAAATGTAATGTATTCTAAAATTTTATCTCTCTAAGGAAAAAGTATCTCTAAAAATTCATTTTCTTGATGCTTAGCTCAGCCTATTGATAGTCCTCTCTCATACCAAAATGATAGTCTTCTTGTGGACTATTGTGAAGAATGTAACTCTTTTTCTTTTAGGAATAGAAATACGATTTTTTTCTTTCAAAAAAAATACATACATACATAAACTTTATTGCTTCATTTAAAATCTTATATTATGATCAGTACATCACGTTTTTTACAAGAACATAATCTTCAAGCTTATGTTTAATTAAACTATAGAGAGAGAGAAAGAGAGAAAGAGAGAGAGAGAAATAAACTCCACCATTACAAACTTCTTCTTCTTTTTAACCAAAACGATTTCTTTTATTGATAAATAATTTGTTGGGCCTTCACCCAATAACAACTATTCCGAAATATATGTTTCCTTGTTTCCAAAACCTCTCATTTCAATATTAAGGAATGGGATCCATCGAACTAGGACCTTCATTCAAGCTTAGCATTCCTGGAGGAAGAAGGAAGCCCTGATTTACTTTGTAGTCTGCCAACTTATTCTAATCATGAAGAATGCGATAAGAGGTAACATAAACACAATCTATCAAAATGAAATACAGCCTTTGCATAGTCATGTTCAAACTGAGGTTTTTGAACTTTGTTGCAGAGTTTAAAACTTTTATTATAATTTATGAGCCTCCAAATATTTTAATGTTGTTATGTCCAGCTACCTTTGCAAGTTGACATGCTTTTAGAAGTGCAAATAATTCTGCTTGGTTATTTGTAAGATTTTCTACTCCCCAGCTGAAGCTTGTTTCTAACCTTCCTCCTAGGTATAAAATCAGTCCCCTTGCCCCAGCTTTCCTTTTGACGCTCCATCAAAGAAGATTGAGACTTTATTTTTCTTTTGCCACCAATTTGAAAATTCCTTTTTCGTAATTCTAGCCTCCCAAATTGGTTTAATAACAGGCATGCCCGAACCCAACTAAATTTTATCCGCGTGCAACGATCCAATCCATTTATGCTTAGCTTCAAGTTTAATGGCATCAATTTGAGAATTTACCACTGCTTCCAAAAGAAAAGCCTTAGCCTTTATTGCTATAATTTCTGGTTTCGTGACTTTACTGTTAAAATCGAATCATTTCTTGCTAACCAAATTTTCCACCATAAAATTTTTTCAATGGGTTGCCATATTTTCCTCCATTCATGACTGGTTGAAAGAAGACCAGAATACCTTGATTGCCAGTTTTTAAAAAGATTAACGGGTTCAGAATTTGAAGGAACAAAAAAATAAGGCAACCCACGCAAGAAATGTGCCCAAACTTTTCGTGTAAAAATGCATCCAACAAAGATATGGGTTGAAGTCTCGGCAGCTTGAAAATAGAAACAACATCTAAATGGTCCAAAGAAACCTCATTATGAAAAAAAAATTCCGATTAATACTTTTTGGTGCATAAGAGTCCAAGTAAAAAAGTTTACTTTTGGAATGCTAAGAGAATTCCATATCAATTTCCAAAAGGATGCGTTGTGGGATGAACCAGTGGAAAGCTGCATTACCTGGAAATTGTGAGCAGCTAAGTATTTTCCAAAAGATAACCAACCCCACACGTCCTTGCATGATAAGTGTATGGGAGCCAGACCAGATAGTTTATTCAACAGCGAATTATATTGAGCAAGAAGATTGGGATGGCCACGTTCTGGCAGTTTTGGGAAAGCCCACGCAGCCCAGTTTCCATTTATGTCCCAAGATATAATATCCAGTAGTCTTAAAAGACCTTTGTTAACTATCCAGAGCTTAATCTCATTAAGAGATAAATCAGTGTTTAGAGGAGTGTTACCTTTTATTTTTTCATCCCACGTAAATGCCTTTCTGTCGTTTCCTGGTATACGATAAAGATGCTAAGTAAAGAATTTGAGTCCTCTTCTACATAAATTCCATGTAATAGAACCTTTAGGAGTATTTTCCATCTGTATATTTCTTAGAGTTCCTCCATTAAGATATTTTTTCCAGAAAAAATTGACTAACCGAATTCTTTTTATTACAGAATAGCTGCCATAGCAATTTTCCTCCCATAGCTAGATTAGCCAATCTTGGATCTCTAATTTGCAATCCACCTTCTAGTACAGGTCTTTTCACAATACCCCATTTAACGAAATGCATTCAGTTCTAATTTCCTTTTCCACCTCTCCAAAGGAAGTCTCTGATTAGCTTGGATATCTGATCCATAATCTCTTTTGGAGCCAAGAGAAGAGATTATTGGTAAATAGGAAGAGTTGAGAGTATTGACTTAATCAAAATAAGCTTCCCTTCCTTTGTGAGCCAATGGCCACCCCACGAGGAGATCTTTGATTTTATCTTGCTAATGATTTCCACCCAGACAGAAGGGTTGTTTTGTCCCAAGGTTAATGGAAGGCCCAAATATTTAACCTTGTCCCATGTAGCATATCCTTCAAAGCCTAAAATATGTGATATATTTGCAACTGTTGAGTGATATACATTCCAACCATACATGACACTCTTACGGTTGTTAATAAGATCCCCTGAAATAATACAAAAATGTTGCATTATTTATGAAAAAACTCTTGTCATCTTTAATGAAGCCCCTCCCAGAAGCAAAGTATCATTCGCAAAGAGAGCATGGTTAATAGCTTCAACTCCACTTGTTGAACTGATGCCCAGACTAATCTAATCATTTTTTCTTGGTCTGACATTTGCTAATGACGCTATCCAAGGATTATCAGTATGAGATTTTATAAAATTTATAAAAGCAGGGCTAAATCCAAAACAATGGAAAACTAAGTAAAGAAAGGATAGCTTTACCCTGTCAAAGGAATTTTCCATATTGAGTTTAATTAGCATGCCCTTCTCCTTTCTTTGAACGATGGAATGCATGGCTTCCTGAACTTGAATCACATTTTCCAGAATAAGTCTCCCTTTACAAACCCTCCTTGAAGAGGTGTGTTGCAGCTGTAACCTTTTTCCCAAATTTTAAAATTTGGGACCCTCCTTTTTTTATTTTATCTTGCCTGGGATTGTTTGGTTTCCTAAATTTTGTCATTCCTCTTCTATAAACTTTGATTTTTTGAAGACTGTGGAGTTTGTTTATTTTTAGAGCTTAACATTTTCTCTCCAGATGATTTTGTTCTATCACTATCGGAAGTTTATTGAAGATTGAGTTGGGGCTTTAGTTCCCTATGTCGCCGCTGTTTCGGAGGTTAAATGAACTAATTTTACCACCGCCCAGCCGAAAGTCTTTTGAGCACCTAACGTTTTAATTTTTCAATGACTTGGTTTTTTTATCACTGTCGGAGGTAAATCGATGAAGGAATCGGGGCATTAGTCCTCTATGCCGCTGATGGACAGTTTTTATCCTCGCCGATTCCGTGGCCTTTATTGTTCAAACCTTTTTTATTTTTTGATGCTATGTTTTTATTTTCATTATCGGAATATTTTTTGACTAGCGGTCGGAGTTTTAGTCTTCTACGACGCCGATGTTTCGGAGGCCTTGTCATTTGTCTCACCGATACTGTAGAGTATTTTGTGTCTTGAGCTGCCGATACATAGTTGTTAAAGCTCCTGATCGTCGATGGTTTCATGATTACCGGGACCTGTAGTTGGTCTATCACCTGTCATTGCGGCTTTCTAGTGAACTATCATGCCGATGCATTAATGGTTTCGATCTCTGACGCTTAACTATCGGCGGTTTTTAGTGTTCAGGAGTGCCGACAATGCGGAAGTGTAGAAGTTTAAATCGTCGACGCATAGTGCTCAAAGTTTCTGACGACGACAGTTTTTATTTGACAGCAGAACCCTTAGTCTGTATGTCTTTCGCCATTGTGGCTGCTTAGTGAACTAACCATCTGACATATAGTCCTTCCGCTCACCAATGCCGATGTGTTTAGTGGGTACTGGTTCTGATCTCCGATGCATGACTACGGCGGCGTTTAGTGCTTTATTTCACTGGCGTTTTATTTTGTCGCGGGATCCTTAGTCTATTTGTGGCCCGCCGTTGTGGCTGTCTAGTGCACTATCTACCCGACGTCTAGTGATTCCCTCCGCCGATAGTGTTTTTCCTGCCGATAGGGTTTTCCCGTCGATTTGGTGTGCTTTTACCCTATTTCATGAGCGACGGAGGTTTTTAATTTTTTATCGATTTGGGGATTTCATGATGAGAACACAGTACAGGGTCTCACATTTGATTATTAGTCTTATTGATAGTGTGGTTCATGTTTTATTGAAAAGTTAGATGATCTTGAATGCAGTTCGGATTAATGATGAGTTTTTCTATTAGGGTTGTGTTTTTAACTACATACGGACTTAGAGGATTTTCAGACCTAGCTTGCAAGATTTTCTTTGCCTTATCATGCTTTCCTTTCATGCATTAATACTTTGTATACTTTATTTTACAGAATGCATATGGAGGAGGTAAATAGACTGATACAGTTTTTTTGTTATGTTTAGGACAGGGTGATTGCTGCTGCAAAGAAGACATATCTAAAAGACAAAGCAGAATAGATTGGGCTGAAGAATGGAACAAGAGAAAGAAAAAGGAAGAAGCAGAGATGAAGAAAAGAGAAGAAGAAAGTGAGGGTCTAAGATCAACAGGATCTAAAAAACACCAACGGATTATTGAGCAGAATCGATAGCGGCAGAGGCCCAGGCATGGGAAAAGTTCATTAATGACAAAGCAGACCCCTCTTCATGATGTGTTCTATTATTTTTTGTTTTAAATGTGATATATTGTATAAAATTATGAGCACTCACTACAAGACAAAAGTTTGGGATCGAAACGTTAGGGAAGCCCAAAAGTCATTTAGGGGCAACCCAAAGGTTTTACTTTTTTTGTATAAATATAGGAGAGCTTAGATAGAGAAAGGACTTTTTCCCAAATAGATTTCTGAGGGTATGTTGTAAGAAGAACTATTTCCTTTTGCAATAAAGAATTACAAGTTTCCTGCTAGAGAAATCTTGGTGGAATGTTTCAAATGCTTTGCTATGGATCAGTTGAATGTGAACTATTTCGTTTTCAGCTTATGTCCATTAACTGTGAGATCGTTCTAACTCTTTGAACCTATGTTCATGTTATGAATGCACTCTAGTCTATTCTGTGAAATTTCCACTGTGAGTAATGAAGGTTCTCATAAACAATAAGCTATCTTGTTGTTCATATATCTATTAATGTTCATGTGTTCTGAAATAAGTAATAGCTATCTGTGATTTTTCTTAATGCATGCGCAAAAATACATTACTCATTGATAATTGATAATTTTGCTCCCTAGGGATAGGTTAGATAGTTAGTTTTAGTTTCTTGCTCTGTGTGATTTAGATGCGAGAGAGTTAAGACGAGAGGTAAGAACCTGCGCATCACATTGTGATGCTCCTAGTTATCTCTATCAATCTGCATTTTTAGATAAGCACTTGCACATCATACTTAAATTCAAAAAACTAAAAATATACACAGTGGACCGGGCCATAACCGGTAAAACCTTTTATTTTGTTACTTGACCTACGGTAGTCGGACCGTAAACCGGACGGATTCCCCATACCAAACAGTAGCGGGCTAGTTGGGAACGTTTACTGGGGATAATCCCTAACTGTTGTTACCTGCAATTTTCCAAGCCTCAATAGTTTTTGGCGCTAGAAGGAGGGCCACCAGTGCATGGCTGGCCGAGGAAACTCATTTCCTCGAAATTATTCCACCGGTGAAAGTTCTGAAAGCAGTTTGTTTCACAATCCAACTCCTGAAGAGAAGGGTAAAGAGCATCTATATTCTGTAGATAATGAAGTAGTTGATGATTTGAGAATATTTGCTAGGGCATATGTGAATAATATTAGAGGATTACCAATTATTCATGTCTTACCCAGAAGAGAATATCGGAAGAAAGATCGCCCTCAGTTAGAAGATTCAGTGTTGGTAGAGGACCTTGAAGAACTGGTAGAAGTAGCCCTACAAGAAGTTGATCAACCTTTGAATCAGTTGGGCCCAGATACACCTTACTGTTCACCTGTTCATACCCTTGTTCACTCACCACCTCATTCTCCACCCAGAATCATGGCTCATGTAAATGCAAACCCACCAAATCCACCACCTGCTTGGAGGGCTAGGTCACCATTAAACCTGACACCTCCCTTGCATGATTTGCCTCAAGATTTTGAGAAATTGTTTCCTAAGTTTGACCCAAGTGAAAAAATTCTGGAAAATGATCATTTGCAAAGTTTTTACTTGGCTATAGAAGGACTACGGGCTATGGAGCATGAAGATGTGGTCTGTAGATTGTTTCCACACACCCTGAAAGGTGCAGCAGCCTCATGGTATTTTGTTCTTCCCGCAAATTCAATCACAGACTGGGACACATTTGAAAGAATATTTAGAAGTAAATATGCAGTCCATAAAACTCATGCAGCTTTAATGAAAGGGTTATGCACTTTAAAGAAAGAAAGAAAGGAAAGAGTGCATAATTTCACTCAAAGATTTGTTTCTTATCTAAAAAAAATTATGCAGCTGATAAACCATCTGATAAAGATCTGATTGAATACTATACTTCATCTCTAGGGCCTAACTTGGCCATGTTTGCCAAGATGTCAGTCAAACCTACATTATCAAAAACTTATGAAGAAGCTGAGAGGGTAGAGGCTGAGAAGGAGAGCATAGAAGATTATCCTATGCAATTAGAAGAAAAAA
The DNA here is from genome assembly GCA_001517045.1 of Pseudotsuga menziesii. Classification (NCBI taxonomy): domain Eukaryota; kingdom Viridiplantae; phylum Streptophyta; class Pinopsida; order Pinales; family Pinaceae; genus Pseudotsuga; species Pseudotsuga menziesii. The sequence goes on along the minus strand of LPNX010440470.1, from coordinate 370,842 downwards.
CTTTTGGTAAGAAACCTTTATTACTGACTAAGCCTAAGGATTAGCAGTCACAGGATTTTGAAGGGATGGTGAAGATGATGCAGAAGCTATCCAACAGATTAATAGATTTGGAAAAAGAAAAGGAAGCTCGGAAATATTATAAGCCTTACTATAAAAGGAGGGAGGACAACAATCAACCTAAACCTCCTCCACACAGTCCTGCATCAATGAATTTAACTGAGGTAAGTATGGATCATTTTTGCACCATTCATCAGCAACCTCATTCTGAGAAGAATTGCCCCCAATGGATAAATTCTATGACATTGGTAATGAATCAGTTATGAGACTCCAAACTAACAAAAACTGATGAGGAGGAAGAAAAAAATAATCAATCCACAGAAAAACAAGAGGAAGATGCTTTAGTTTTATGGAATTGTGTCTCAATGTTTGATACATTGGAAGAAGGTTCTCTGAAACGAGAGGAGATATCAGAAACCAATGTGACAACAAGAAGTCAGGGTTTGGTAAAAGAATACAAGTCAATACTTTCGAAAATTAAGAGACTTCAAGAAAATATGAAGAAAGTACAGAAGAACACCACAGCTGATAAAATACCTGAATTTACCATTACAAGTCAAGATCTGAAGAAAATTAACATGCATGTTAAGCCTGTTGAAGAGAAGATTGATAATGTAAAAAATAATCTCAAAGAACATGAGATGGGGTATGATATTGTGGAAGATATTAAAAAAGCTAAGGCAAATATCTCACTATTTGAAATGTGTAATGTGCCTCAGTAGAAAGAAAAATTGTTAAAAGCACTTGAAGTACCAGAGGAAGAGCTTCCCACTGATAACCAACCTAAAGAAGAAGAAATTGGTGAAGCAAGTGTGGGAGGTAAGTCTAAGTATAAAACCCCACCATTTCTCCTAACTTTTGAGATTTTCAACCATAATGTGCACAACTGTTTAGTAGACTCAGGGGCATCAGTCAATGTTATGCCACTTTCAGTCTGCAAAAAGATAAATGGACAACCTAAACCATCTACCTGGCAAGTTATTCAATTAGACAAGACAGCTGTGAAAGAATTCGAGGAAATGGAAGATGTTCTGATTCGCTTATCTGCAAATGAAAAGGTATGTCAATACATCGATATTGTAGTAGCAGACATACCTGATGCTTATGGACTTGTTTTGAGTCGAGATTGGTCAACAAGGCTAGATGGATATTTTGCATTAGATTGGTCACATCTTTGGTTGCCTCATAAGGGAAGTCCCAATCAGATAAAAGTATTAAGAGAGCCTCAAATGAAGCACAATGTTACTCAATTGGAGGAAAAAAATGAACCAATGAATTCTGTATTGGGAAATTACTTTATTGAACTAGAACCGGGAAATTACCAAGCTGAAGAAGCCAGCAGTACACCAGACACCCAGCCCGATCTCCCTCGATTTTCACAGGCTGATGAGATTGACTGTAAAATAGTAGATTTAGTTTTAGATGTAGTTTTTAATTCAATATCAGTAGAATTATATAATGGGTAGGCCTTTTTCAATTTGCAGTCAAGCCTAGCCCCTCAACCTACAAGTTGCCATATTTACAGGGGTGGGCAAAGAACTCACCAGTTAGTGGTTTAGTTCTCAAACTTTATTTTTCTTGATTTTTATTTCTTGATTATCTTGTACATAAATAAACTAATTGCTTGGTTTTGTTTTGATTTGTTTATTTTTATTTGCTATAGTTAGGGTGTGATTGATTTTAATAAAGAAGCAAACTTTTGGTTGCATGGAGAGCATCAGAATTCTGGATTAACTAAAATCCTTGATTATAAGACTGTGTACTATTGATTTATATGAAAGAACTTCTTCTAGTTCAGTAGTTTTCCTAAATGGATATGAACACATTGAAGTCCTACTTAATCCTTGTAAAATAACTCAAGGTCAAAAGGTCTAGAATACTATTTCAAGGCACCATCCATCTCACATTCAAAAATGTCTTAGGTGGTGACAGCAAAATACCCATGGAGAGGAAGCAAGGTAAAAAGTATATTATATTTAAAAGATCCCATGCCAAGAATTGAAAGCCAAAAGGAAAATAAGAGTCAAAATCTCCTAAGAAAGCAATATGTATCAAAACAAACTGTTGAACCATATGAATACAAGATTGCCAAAGTTCTTCTCCGTCCGTGAGCTGAAAAAATCAATACATCTCTCACAAAAAAGGACACTATGGATAGAGGAGCTTGAATAAAAATTCAGAAAGAAGGCATGCAGGAGGACTCAGAAAGGACAAAAAGTCCAAAAGCACAAAAGTGAAAAATGGCATGGGAATCAGGAACAAACGAATATTTGTGTTTACCATATGTTACAATCCTATGGTGTCCAAGCTGGGAGCTACCCAAAGACAGAGGTGAAAATGAAACTCATATTCCTGGCCTCAAAAGAGTTATCTAGACTTTGAAATCTTGGTTCTCATTATCCCTAAATTGGACTATCATCAATGATTAAAGTACATACATCTGTCATTTGGGAAATCCAGACATCTAGAAGAATTCGGCATGTTAGTATTTATTGTCAAAATAGTCTATTGCTCAAAGAAGAAGTTGTCCAGCGATCTGTGTTCACCAGGTAGTCGCCAATTGTTGCAGCTGCAACCTTTTTCCCAAATTGTAAAATTTGGGACCCTCCTTTTTTTATTTTATCTTGCCTGGGATTGTTTGGTTTCCTAAAATTTGTCATTCCTCTGCTATAAACTTTCATTTTTTGAAGACTGTGGAGTTTGTTTATTTTCAGAGCTTAACATTTTCTCTCCCGATGATTTTGTTTTATCACTATCGGAAGTTTATTGAAGATTGAGTTGGGGCTTTAGTTCTCTATGTCATCGCTGTTTCGGAGGTTAAACGAACTAATTTTACCACCACCCAGCCGAAAGTCTTTTGAGCACTTAACAATTTAATTTTTCAATGACTTGGTTTTTTATCACTTTCGAAGGTAAATCGATGAAGGAATCGGGGCATTAGTCCTCTATGATGCCAATGGAAAATTTTTATCCTCGTCAATTTTGTGGCCTTTATTGTTCAAACCTTTTTTATTTTTTGATGACTGTGTTTTTATTTTCATTATCGAAATATTTTTTGACTAGCGGTCAAAGTTTTAGTCTTCTACGACGTCGTCGTTTCGGAGGCCTTGTCATTTGTCTCGCCGATACTGCGAAGTATTTTGTGTCTTGAGCTGCCGATACATAGTTGTTAAAGCTCTCAATCGCCGATGGTTTCATGATTACTGGGACCCGTAGTTGGTCTGTCACCTGCCGTTGCGTCTTTCTAGTGAACTATCATGCCGATGTATTAGTGTTTCCAATCTCCGACGCTTAAATATCAGTGGTTCTTAGTGTTCAGGAGTGCCGACACTGCGGAAGTGTTGAACTTTAAATCGTCGATGCATAGTGCTCAGAGTTTCCAACGTCGACAGTTTTTATTTGACCGTGGAACCCTTAGTCTGTATGTCTTCCACCATTGCAGCTGCTTAGTGAACTAACCGTCTGACATATAGTCCTTCCTCTTGCCGATGTCGATGTGTTTAGTGGGTAGTGGTTTCGATCTTCGATGCATGACTATGGTGGTGTTTAGTGGTTTATTTCACTGACATTTTATTTTGTCACGGGATCCTTATCCTATTTGTGGCCTGCCATTGCGGCTATCTAGTGCACTATCCGCCCGAAATCTAGTGATTTCGTCCACCGATAGTGTTTTTCCTGTCGATAGGGTTTTCCCATCGATTTGGTGTGCTTTTACCCTATTTCATGGGCGATGGAGGTTTTTTTATTTTTGATCGATTTGGGGATTTCTCAATGAGAACACATTACAGGGTCTCACATTTGATGATTAGTATTATTGATAGTGTGGTTCATGTTTTATTGAAAAGTTAGATGATCTTGAATGCAGTCCAGATTAATGATGAGTTTTTCTATTAAGGTTGTGTTTTTAACTACAGACGGACTTAGAGGATTTTCAAACCCAGCTTGTAGGATTTTCTTTGCCTTATCATGCTTTCCTTTCATGCATTAATACTGTGTATACTTTATTTTACAAAATGCATATGGAGGAGGTAAATGGACTGATACAGTTTTTTGTTATGTTTAGGACAAGGTGGTTGCTGCTGCAAAGAAGACATATCTAAAAGACAAAGAAGAAGAGAGTGGGTTGAAGAATGGAAAAGGAGAAAGAAAAAGGAAGAAGCAGAGATGAAGAAAAGAGAAGAAGAAAGTGAGGATCTAAGATCAACAGGATCTAAAAAAGACCAATGGACTATTGAGCAGAATCGATAGCGGCAAAGGCCCAAGCGTGGGAAAAGTTCATTAATGACCAAGCAGGCCCCTCTTCATGATGTGTTCTATTATTTTTTGTTTTAAATGTAATATATTGTATAAAATTATGAGCACTCACTACAAGACAAAATTTTGGGATTGAAACATTAGGGAATCCCAAAAGTCATTTAGGGGCAGCCCAAAGGTTTTGCTTTTTTTGTATAAATATAGGAGAGCTTAGATAGAGAAAGGACTTTTTCCCAAATAGATTTCTGAGGGTATGTTGTAAGAAGAACTATTTCCTTTTGCAATAAAGAATTACAAGTTTCCTGCTGAAGAAAGCTTGGTGGAATGTTTCAAATGCTTTGCTATGGATCAGTTGAATGTGAACTATTTCATTTTCATCTTATGTCCATTAACTGTGAGATCGTTCTAAATATTTGAACCTATGTTCATGTTATGAATGCACTCTAATCTATTTTGTGAAATTTCCACTGTGAATAATGAAGGTTTTCATAAACAATAAGCTATCTCGTTGTTCATATATCTATTAATGCTCATGTGTTCTGAAATAAGTAACAGCTATCTGTGATTTTTCTTAATGCATGCACAGAAATACATTACTCATTGATAACTGATAATTTTGCTCCCTAGGGATAGGTTAGATAGTTAGTTTTAGTTTCTTCCTGTGTGTGATTTAGATGTGAGAGAGTTAAGACGAGAGGTAAGGACCTGCGCATCACATTGTGATGCTCTTCATTATCTCTATCAATCTGCATTTTTAGATAGGCACTTACACATCATACTTAAATTCAAAAAACTAAAAATATACACGGTGGACCGGGCCGTAACTGGTAAAACCTTTTATTTTGTTACTTGACCTACGGTAGCCAGACCGTAAACCGGACGGATTCCTCATACCAAACAGTAGCGGGCTAGTTGGGAACAGTTACTAGGGAGAATCCCTACTACTGTTGTTACCTGCGATTTTCCAAGCCTCAACAAGGTGATATAAACTTCCCAAACATAGGTTTGAGCTTGTTAGCTAAGAGTTTAGAGAAGATTTTATAATATGCATTACAAAGTGACATAGGTCTGAATCGATCAAAATTAGATGGATTAACTTCGTTAGGAATTTATGCAAGGAATGTGGAATTGGTGCATCCACCCACTTTGGATTTTAACTGAAATGCTTTGATCATCCGGAGCAAATCTTTTCTAATTACTATCCAACAAACTCTATAAAAATGAAAAGAGAATTCGTCAGGGCCTGGGGCTTTATCCAGATCCATAGACCATATAACATCAATGATCTCTTCCTTCGAAAAAGAATTCATTAACTCAACATTTTCCTCCTCACTCACCAAACAATGTATGTTGGACAAAAAATCAAAGGTTAAATATGAACCAAGAGAGCCATCTTCTATATACAGGATCTAAAAATGTACTTCAGTCACTTGTTTAATTTGAGAAATGCCTTTAAAAGTTTCACCAGACAGAGAGGAGAAATATAATTTTGGGAAAGTCTAGCTCTGTATTGTTTCTGGAAAAAAGAGGTATTCCGATCTATTGCTTTCACCCAAGTAATATGTGACTTCAATCTCCAATATTATTCTTCTTTCCTAAATGCTCAAAAGGAGTTAAACTTTGTTTTTTGCTCTTTTTCCAACATGGCATAGGTAATTTATAATTCTTCCAGTTCCAATTGAATCTCCTCCAATTTTTCTAGGGCCTCTTTTCTTTCATTGATTGGATTTTAATGAGAATGTTTAACCCATTCCTTTAACGTATCTTTGGTGTTTCTAAGATTCCTCTTCAACACATAGTTCAGCGATCCAAAGAATGGGAGATCCCACACCTTGGATATAATGCTCATAAAACCATCTCAGCCTATCCACACTGGACTAAACTGAAATGGAATGGGGTTGAGATCCTCTTCATCTTCTAGCTACAGCATTATCGGCTTATGATTCGAAGTAAGATTGGAAAAGATACTAGAGGAAATAATTTTTTTTCCATCAACAAAGAGCTCTGAACCATAAATCGATCCAACCTGGAATAAATGTTTTTTGCTCCATTTCGATTATTAGTCCAGGTGTATCTTCCTTTTTTGGTTTAAAATCAATCAATTCCCAAAATAAAATGAGATTCTCCACCATTTTGAGCATGGGATCTCTCTCGCATACACCTCGTTTTTTCTCTTTAGGATCCATTGTGATGTTTAAATCACCAGCCACAATAATATTGGAAAGAGAATTAGCAGCAAGAAAGTCTGTCATGGAATTCTAGCATTCTCTTTTCTCTTGGAAATTGACAGGTACATAGAGATTAAAAATAGCAAGGGAAATCTTACTTGGAATGTGTCGGAGTTTGAAAAAAAGCTAGTGTTGCATTACAAGAGAGTTTTCCAGAGAGAAAAGGTTTCTTTCCACAAGGTTGCAATTCCACCAAAAGAACCTTGATCACTCATAGCCTTCACTGCATTCTTTTTCCAGTTCCTTTTGCTTAAGGATAGGAGGCTATCCTCATCTATTTTTTTCTCTTGGACAGAAGAACATCAGGAGAATCCATTCTTAAGAGATCTCTAACAGCTTCTACTTTCGATGAATTTCCAATCCCTCTATAATTCCAAGAGACAAATTTCATTATTTATTATTGACATAAGGAAGAGGGACTCCTTTTGAAGGTTTAGCCCTGGTATTCTTGGCAATTAACAGCTCGATTGTAGCTTCACTTCCTTGTATCTTCAATCATTCGGCTTCTTCCTCCCAAACCTACTTAAGATATTTGTGTCCTTTTTTTGAGGACCTCTTAAGGTATTCTTCTTTAGATGAACCAAAATTATCGATGGGTTTCTTTTTTTTCCATTTATGCATATGTGGCAGAGTATCCATCCGTAGGGGAATCGAGATTCGACTCAGCTGATTCTTTATTTTCTTCATGTATCTGATCTTGAGATTGAGTAACTTCTCCCTCTTCAAGAATTGAAGGCACTTGTTCTTCTGGATTGATCAGAACATCAAAATTGTTTTGTGTTGTTATTTCCTTCATAGCTGCTCCATTTTTATTATGTTTTTGTCCAGTGGGATTACTGCCCGACCCCATTTCGACTCTTTTTCCCTTTGAATTATTTTCTTTCTTTGTTGTACTTGTTTTTTGGACTTGTGTCCATTGTTCTCCCTTCTCTTTGTTAGTTTCTTCATCAGCTTTCTTCTTGCATTATCTGGAAAAATGCCCATAGCCATGGCAATGTCTGCACTTAAAAGGAAATTGCTCATTATCAAGCTCCTGCACATGTGACCAATTTACTACTGTCAACTTAATCTCTTCAGGAAGGCCTACCTCCAGATCCACTTCAACACATATTTGAGCATAAGTATATTGTTCTCTTCTTTCATCCCTATCAATATACTTCCCCAAAGTGTTTCCTATAACTTCAAGAGACTCCAACTTCCAGCAATGAAGAGGAAGATGTGGCAGCCTAACCCATACAGGAACAGCAGAAGGTACATCTTGATTCGGATCAAATTCCGGACTCCACTTATTTAGGTAAATCCCTTGAGGGCCCATGAAATATGGCTTGTTTCTAAAAATTAAATTTTTGTCTTCTAAATTTTCAAAAGGAAAAACATAATATCCTTTACCTATCATATTGTTGCATATTCCTTCTGAGATAAGGGGTTTCCAACTTCTTTGAACCCACCCATGGATTTCCTTGGGATATGGCCAAAGACCAGTAAGCTGGCCAATAAGACCCTGATCTGTAATATTCATGGTTGTTCAGCATGGTTGTTCCACAGGTAGATCCACCGACGGAATATTGTCTAATTTCTTGACAAATGTCTGTTGGTTCTGAGTAGGCTTCCTATTGCTGCTTGTTGCTACCAATCTCCTGAAAGTGGTGAGTTTAGGGGGATGGGAGGAACCCCCTCCGGTGGCCATGTAAGAAAATTTCAGAGCACTGAAAAACAAGATCCTGCAGAGATACTCAGAAGCAGAATCAAGAAACTCCCAAATCCAAACTCAAAGAACTATGGAAAATGTGATCTTATGCTATCACAAATTCCTCTACCATTTCCATCTAGTTCAGTGTGGGATAGACAAGAGATAAGGAGCACTCCAAGACGCGCAGGCAAATGTGCAACCACTGGGGTAACTCTGCAATAGATCCCGTTCATCTATCTATAGAACCAAACTATTTGCAACCGATCCATCGATTCCTACAGAGACTGAGCAAAGGATGGGCGAGAATCATAGCCGAAGAAATTCACCAAACCTATAAAAAAAATTGAAAAATATTCTTGGAGCGAAAAAACATTCATATAAAAAGCATCTATCACCATTACAAACTTGAATGCTTATTGTTTTTCATGATGATAGCATATTGCTTCATTTTAAACTTTTATATTATGATTGGTGCATCATGTTTTTTACAAGAACGTGATCTTCAAGGTTATGTTTAATTAAACTATATTATTTTTGTGTTATTCAAGTTCCCATGATTGCTCCAATTGCTAAAGACAAATCAAGGCAAATAAATTATACCCAATTTTTGTTTCACATTGACTATTATGAGTGGAAGGTAAATATACTCCTACAATTTTTATCTCTTTCAACAATAAAAACAAGTAAATTATAATATTTGACTGCATAGACACATGTTTTAACCCTCAAATAGTTTAACAAATTGTCCTCAAACATACAAGATGTAGAAGAAACAACAAGAGGAAAACAATGTTAGAAAATAGATCTTTAGTATGATTTGAATCGAATTCTCCCCCTTAAAGATATCAAAAGCATATTTAAGGAACCAAGAAATGGAGAAAATGTGTATGTGTGGTTTGAACCTTCAATATCATATTATATATTCCCATTGTAAAAAAATACTATAGCTAAATAGCCAAGCAATTGATAGTTTTGGTTTCATTTCATTTATAAAAAAAGTTGTATAACCAAACAACTCATAACTTCAACTTTGTTACATTTGAAAATATGGTTTGATATCCAAATAACTAATATATCTACTTTCCCTTCTTTTTCAAGTTCAAAGTTTGTAGTGCAACAACTATTCACACAATCCTAATTTTCATAAGTGTATATATGTTTATTGTATGTCAAGGTTCATTGACATGTTTTGCTTGTTCTATAAGCCATGGATACATAGTTTTTGTATTCCCTAATATGATATCAAACCTATATAAATTGCATTAAAAAAATCACAGTGTATTTTGATTTATTTTTTATAGATGGTTCAATGTTTTGTTTGTTACTTGTGTCCTTCAACAAACTTATAATCTTGCTGGTGTTTTTAAATATGACAACTTATCATGTGATGGTATTTTTTAATTTTAGAATATGATCTTGTAAGCCACGAGACTTGTGCTCCCAAGTTGTTCATAATTGATAGAAATGGATGCAAATTTCCATTCCCTTGACAAAAACCCTTATATTTAGATTGTTGTTCATGTACTTTATGATTCACAAGCTTAGCAACACATGGATTATATATAAATTACAAGAACTTACAATCTTATCTTTCAAAAACCAGTTATGCATTGAAGCATTATGCATACCTGCCAATAGTGTGAAAAAACCATTATTAGAATCAAATGTAATCCGAGTCTATCCCACAGTTGTCCACAATGTGTCTATTATATAGGACATATAAACTTATTTATGTCAAATCAATCTGAAATGATCTTTTGTTTTCAACATAGTTTTCATTATAACAAGTGTCTTTAGTAAACAAGCACATCCAATTATTTGACACTACTTTAATAACTTTGGTCATATGTGACTTCTTCGATTCATAGTAGAACATTTGGTTTTCAAGAAATTAAGACATAGGGAAACTCAATATGCATTGCAATATTACTTATCAAACCATTCATTTTTCATGTATTTCCCAAGATCTTTAATCCTGTCACAATCATGCAATAAAACACAATAAAACTTCACAAAAATAGCCTCAAGTTTGTGTCATGAGATATCAAGTGAAATGATTGCACTAGTTTTAAAGACCTAGTCAAAACCAGTAAGTTAGATATAACTAGATTGATATATAACTACAAGGGCCTCTTTCCTTTCCTCAAGTGCATAAATATTGTATTGTACCTTTTTGGGGAAACTAGGAACACTATCCAATATATTTGAAAGATGATTCAAAACTTTGACATTGAAAACTTTCTTTCTTAACACCCTCATTGACAATGGATTTCACACTGACTCCATGGTTATCAAACAACCGGGGAAGCTCAAGGGAAGTGATATTAGGTTCTAATAGGATTTACAAATTGATATATGTATCTTATTAATATGGTATGGTTGAGGACTCTTTACAAATATTTCACAGACATCCTCCTTCAATACGTTGTGTAGTTTCAAAACTAGGAAAAAGGTGGGAAAAAGTAATAAACTAGTATTTCTTGGTTTGGTTCCCAACACCGCCGAACCTTTCCAAATTTATTATGGAATGGCCCTATGGGATTTAAAACATAATAACATACCTCATACATTCAATTTTTGAATTGGAAAACTCATTTTGACATGGTATTCAAGTTTGCACAATGTTGTCCAATTTCTAGCTTTGGACTAGTGAAACCCAAGTTAATCCAAATGCACCCAAATGACTTCAAATTGTGTATGAAAGCGCTTGATGGGTATTAGGAAATCCTAATTCATATTATTATTTCTCATACACTTTCCAAATACTTATTCAACTTTCTTTTGAACCTAGGTAAAGAATGACAATAACACTAGGAAAGTCAATGTTAAAACCCCCAAGGGTAGATGACACTTTTGGCTCTCCAAATTCAGTACGAACCTCCAAATTTTAAGAAGAAAAAAAGTATTGGTATGCATACAAAACATCAATTAATGTCATTTTTCATAGTTAGTAATCTATTCAAACTGATTTTGAGGTGCAACATATGTATGGTAACTTTCATGGGAATTGGTTTTGGGGAATTTGCATTACTAGCTTAAGTATGGCACATGAACAGTAGAGTAAATGGTTCAGATAGTAACATTACATATAATGACCATATACAGCATACAAATTTCTTCCCCAAAAGCATCAAAATCGGATAAAAATCCTCATACAAATCTGATACAAAACTCTTTCAAGCTTGAATCCAAATTCATGAAAACTAGTTATTCAAGAGCATGGGATAACAAGCCTTTCACACATGGATTTCTTATATTTATAATTAAAGAGAATACATACATAATATTACAGATACATAAATCATATACCCAATCTTAAGAATGAAATATATTCATCAATGTGCAAGCACCACTCCAACAAGTGGGCCATCACACGAGAGTATGGGGGAATGGAGAAGAAGGAATGAGATAATAGGGAAATAGATGAGAAATCAGACTGTATGGAATTCAAAACAAATATAAAACACCTTCATTCAGATCCAATGAGATTTCTTAATGGCCTTTCCATCAACCAACTTGTAAAGGAATCCAACTCCATCTAAATTGGTTCACAAGCAGGGAGAGTGAACACTCATCGTGCAATGGACAAGAAAAAACTCTCCAAAATGCCAAATGCCAATTAAAAAATGATCAAAATCTATTTTCCTTCCTCATTAAATACTTTTATTAACTTCATGAGGCTTACTAAGGTCTAATTTCCCTCCATGGGCTTCCTCCAACTCATCTTATGGTTTAGTAACTCCTATGACATGTGTCTTCTTCTTCATGTTCCAATTCTTTCCCCAATTCGAATGGTTGCCTATAACTCCCAAATGCACCTTATTGGTGGCTATTTTTTATCCCTTTTATGTCATATTTTTCATAGGTCTTAAATCACATCTAAATTTTTCATATTTGTAATAGAATCTTCCATTATTTGTTGTCATAAAGTGCATGGATTCTCCTTCCAAGTGGCACGCATTGTCTTCTTAGTCTCTTCCTCTTACATGGGAGTTACTCTCCTATAATAATTAGAATTCCTTGGCTCGTGATATGCTATGTGACACCACATGACCCTCCAATAATGTTACATTCCCCATGGATTCGAATATGGATGAAGAGCATGCCAAGTGTGTGGGGGAATCTAGCCATCCAAGGACTCCACAAGCTTCCAATTGTCTCCATGAACCAATGCCACTTTATTTTCTTAACATTTATTATTTATGTGACCCATTTTAATGTAAATATGGTAAACTAAGGTCCTTTTGGTTCCTATATCTCCCTTATTACAAAAATTATTTATGTCTCCACCTCAACCTAAGGAACTAGTAGGTTAGTGAAACATTATTTGCAAGTAGTCTTATTTGGATGGGGACATGAAAGTCCTCCCCAACCAATATTGCTTGTCCTCAATCAATGCCATTTTTTTATGCTGCAAAATTTGTTCATCTTCCCAAGTGGCATCCTCACTTGGTAACTCCTTCCTTTGCACCAAGTGCTCTCTTATGGTTTTGATCCTCAATTTTCTTTAGCTGCCATTTGAGTAGTGGCATTCATGTGCTGCAATTTTGTGTTTATATAAGTAAATAGATGTGTATTTTTCATATTAATATTTTCTATGACATCACCACTAAACACAAAAATATTAATTAATTCCATCAAGACAAAATTTGCACAAATAGTCTTTACCTCCATATTTTGGAAACCTTTTCTTAACTTTTGACCCCCTTTTTGCTCCTGTATAATTCTCTGAAGTTGTAATAAGTTACCAAACTTTGAGTCTTTTAAGATATTAATAAAATTTTAGAGAGTAAACACCATGATTGCTGCTGCATTACTATGATTACAATCATCTTCTCAAGTGGTGATGCAATCTCCCATATTGCTTGTTGCCCCCAAAATTGAAGCCAAGCAATACCAGGATCTCATTGCTTGTATTGCACCCTTCCAAAAATCACGAGTACAAAATATAGATCATGAAAGTACATAACAACATCATACAAATGTACATCAAGAAGGTACCTCATTAAAGAAGCATGAAAGTACGTGTACATCCAAGTAAGTGGATCATCATGTGGCCCATACACACAAGCATCATTATATCAAATTTCCTCCAATGACATAGGTGAGGATCCCATTTCCTATAATGTTGCTCCAAAATAATGTAATATGCATCAAAATAATCATCCATGTTTTCTTTCATACAAGAAGTGAATGAAGAACCTCCACCAAAATCTAAACCAAATAATGAGCCAAGAAAACAGGGAGACTTCAAGTGGCTCAAAGAAGTTTTATCAATACATGCATGAATATGTATATCATCAAGAAATAACAAAAGATGTTCTTGCAAGTAATAATGTACTTCAATATTATACCACTTCACCTAAGTGTTGGATTAAGTTCCTCCAATATCAAATGTACAAAGCAAGGAGAAAGGAAAATCATGACTCTCCAAGTGACTCAAGTGAACATCATAGGTGCATCCATGTAGATGTGTATCATCATAATGTAACAAAGGATGCTTCAACAAATGTAAATAATATGGTGCTATAATCATGTCATCATCAAAATGAGATATAGAAGTTTAGTACTCCTCATGTGGCACCATCAAAAAGAAAACTTTCATCCATATTTCACTAGGATGAATGCTGCAAAATATGGAAGTGTAGGATGTAGGAGAAAGAGCCAACTTGCCCAAAGGATAATAAAGTGCAAAATTTTCATCATGTGAAGGATTCATAGGGTAGGATTATGCATATCCCTCAAAAGTGTGAAACTTTAATCATATGTTGGTTCCAAGGTAGTGTAATCATGCACTTCTTCCAAAAGTGTGTAACCATTATCAAGAGGCAGCTCAAGCTCCTCTTCCACCACAACAAGTGATTGGCTCTCATCAATATCATATTCAAACACATCAAGAACCTGCAATTTTCCATGCTTCTCATGATCCATCATGTCATGATAATCCTCGAAGCAATCTAACATATGACAATATGAAACATAGGAGGAAGAAAAAGTATATTGCAACTCTCAAGAAGTTTCTCATTTTGAATTTTGAGCTTATGAATATCCTTATTATTATTCAATTATGCTTCATGTAACCATTCATTAATATCAACCAAATAGTTTATATCAAAAATGAAATACATGAAATTACCTTTGATCTTGCACATTGTTTTTTGAATTTTCTCCATGTCTTCAAGGATGGATGACTCCTCCAATGAAGAAACTTTCCAACAATAATTTGACAACACTGCTTGATTTTCATGGAGTATGCTAAGGGACTCATGGATATTCATTTCACTCATCTTTAAATACCCTTAAATGAAGGATGGTTCAGTACAGTGAACCTCCTCTTATTATTTCTTCTTGATTTGATCAACTTCTTGAAGCTCAAGCGGTGATGGGGAAGTTGATCTCAGTTCTTCATTATATGTCGCAAGGTCTTAATATTCATGCTTATGAGAATTTTGTATTCCAAAAACATTCTCAAATATGATCCCTATGTCACCAACATATATTTTTGAGCACCCATCAGTAGGTACTCCTTCATAGTTCAAGGATCCATCAGTAGATCCTCTTTGATTTGCACAACCTCCAACAGTAAGGATTGTGTGCTTCTCTTCACTTTCCTCTTCATGTTCTTCTCTACAAATCCACTTAATTAGTCTCTAAATCTTCCTTTAATGGTGTATATTGGTTCTTTTCACATTCTTTAGGCCTAAATTTCATCCACACCCTCCACATGAGCTCCACAAACTTGTTTATAATTTCCTAATCTATAGAGAAGGATATTTCACTGCTCTTTTCACAAGTAGGTTGATTTTTACTCCTTTCTTGCTCCTCCAAACTTGTGGATTTCTTATTGTTCCTTAATTATTCCACATCTGCACTATTAGGCCTACATCCAAACATCCACTCAATAAATTCTTCAAAAGGAGTGGTCTTATTTTACTCTCCCATCAAAGCAAGATATGCTTGATATTGTTGGGCCAAAGTTTTCATGTTGCTCTCAATATTTCTAAATCATTCATGGGAGTAGCTCATGGTGGTTTGGAACATAAATATTCATCATACATGGGGTCATAAGAATAACCCTCGTCCCTTATGGATCTGTAATAAGTGTTGCAATATAGAAACTATTCCTCGTACCATTCACATTCTACTTCATGTTGCTCATAATCATCTTCATAGCAGTCGTCGTAATAGTAAGACGTGGCTGCAACTTTTTCTTCAATGGATGGTCTTAATGCATAGGTGCAAGGACCATGCTCTGATATTACTATAATGTACCTTTTTTGTAGAAACTAGGCACACTATACAATATATTCAAAGAGGATTCAAACTTTTGACATTGAAAACATTATTTCTCAACACCCTCGTTGACAATGGATTTCACATTAACTCCATGGTTATGAGACAACTAGGGAAGCTCAAGGGAACTGATATTAGGTTCTTATAGGATTTAAAAATTGATATATGTGGCTTCTTAATATGGCTTGGTTGAGGACTCTTCACAAACCATTCACATACATCCTCCTTCAATACTTTATGTAGTTTCGAAACTAGGAAAAAGTAGTAAACTAATCTTTCTTGGTTTGGTTCCCAACACCACCAAAAATTTCTAAGTTTATTATGGAAAGGATCTATGTGAATTAAAACATCCTAAAATATATCACACATTCAATGTTTGAATCGGAAAATTCATTTGGACTTGTTATTCAAGTTTGCACAATTTTGTCCAGTTTCTAGCTTTGGACTAGTGAAACCCAAGTTGAACCAAATGAATTCAAATTATGTATGGAAGGGATTGAGGGGTATTAGTACATACTAATTCATATTATTAATTCTTATACACTTTCCAAATAATTTTGCAATTTTCCTTTGACTCTAGGGAAAGAAGGACAATAACACTAGGAAAATCGATGTTAAAACCCCCAAGGGTAAATGACACTTTTGGCTCTCCAAATGCAGTACAAACTAAAAAAATGTTAAAACAAAGTATGTGGATGCATATCAGACATAAAAAAAAATATTACTCATGGTTATTAATCTCTTCAAACTGATTATGAGGTGCAACATATGTATGGTAACTTTCATGGGATTTGCTTATGGGGAAATTGCATCACTAGCTTAAGTTTGACACATGAACAGTAGAGTAAATGGTAAAGATAGTAAAATGATATATAATTTCCATATACAACATAAAAATTTCTTCCCCAACAACATCAAACTTATATAAAATTCCTCATACAAATCTGATACAAAACTCTTTCAAGCTTGAATCCAAATTCATGAAAACTAGTTATTCAAGAGCATCAAATAGCAAGCCTTTCACACGTGGATTTCTTATATTTTGAATTACAGATAATTTAGAAATAATACTATGTATCCATGCATCATATATCCAATCTTTGGAATCAAACATATTCATCAATTCGCAAGCACCACTCTAACAAGTGTGCCATCACATGAGAGTATGGGGGAATGGAGAAGAAGGAATGAGAGAATAGGGAGATAGATTAGGACTCTAACTGTATGGAATTCAACATGAAACTAAAAAAACTCCATTAATATTCAATGATATGTATTAATTTCCTCTTCTTCAACCAACTTGGAAAGGAATCCAACTCCCTCGAAATTGGTTCACAAGCAGGGAGAGTGAACACTAATCGTGCAATGGACAAGCAAACTATCTCCAAAATGCCAAAGGCCAATTAACAAATGATCAAAAGCTATTATAATTCCTCATAAAATCCCTTTATTAACTTCATGAGGAATCCTAAGGTCCAATTTCCCTCCATGGGTTTCCTCCAACTCGTCTTATTGGTTTAGTAACTCCTATGACACTTGTCTTCTTCGCCATGCTCCAATTCTTTCCCCAATTCAAATTGTTGCCTCTAAATCCCAAATGTTCCCTCTTGGTGGCTATTTTTAGATTTTTCATTTCATATTTTTCATAGGTCTAAAATCGGGTCTCAATTTTTCATATTTGTCATAGAATCTTCCATCATTTGTTGTCATAGAGTGCATGGAACCTCCTTCCAAGAGGCACACATTGTCTTCTTATTATCTTCCTCTTCCATGGGAGTTAATCTCCACTGGTAATTCAAAATCCTCACCTCATGATCATATGCTATGTGACACCAAATCACCCTCCAAGAACATTACATTCCCCATAGATTCGAATTTGGATGAAAGTCATGCCAAGTGTGTGGGGGAATCTCGCCACCCAAGGACTCCACAAGCTTCAAATTGTCTCCATGAACCAATACCACATTATTTTATTAACATTTATTATTTATGTGATCCATTTTAATGTGAATATGGTAAACTAAGGTCCTTTTGGGTCCTATATCTCCCTTATTACAAAATTTATGTCTCCGCCTCAACCTAGGAGAACTAGTAGGTTGGTGGAAAATTATTTTCAAGTATTCTTATTTGGATGGGGACATGACAAATGTGCTTCATTTTCCAATGATCGTTGCTAGCAATTGATAGTAGATATGGTTGTGCACATTGGATTGAAACCAAATATGACTAACAGTGGTTTCCAACTAGGAGATCCCCATTCCCTTGTTCTACAAATGCTTACACAAGTGATATCAACAACTTTGTTGCTATATTGAATGCATTTATTAAGGGTTCCAATGATATAAGTTGTGTAGTAAGTATTTGACTAACTCTTCTCCTTAATCTCACTATCATCTGCATTTTTACTTGCAATAATTTTTCTTGATATTTAATGAACCTTTGTCCTGATATCTAGACATTGGTCAGTTATCTATTATCCCAAGGAAATTTATCCAAAGTAAACATTGCAACCTGTCCAACTATGGACTTTAAACATATTAATGATGGATGAAAAAAAGGCCTATATTAGCTAATTCATTATCAAACATTGTGACAGGTCTTAAGGTTTAAAAATTTGTGTTATAATTCTTAATAATAATAAAAAGTCCATGAAAAAAAACATATTTCTTATCCAAGGAGATAGTTGCATTCAACATTATAAACCAATGAGAGGACTCAAGGTTCCCTTCAAGAATCAAAGTATTATATATAATGGATGAAAATGAAGTTGTTGGGCCAAATAGATGACCCATATTTGTGTTGCTACTAAAAACCAAACATATTAAAATTACATGCAATCAAAATATAGATACATGGTTCTATGAGTGACATATCAAGAGTCATCCACCTAACATGGAATTGGACCTCTTGAACACCTTCAATGATCACCAAACCCTCAAGGGAATGAATAACATCTTTGGAAAGTGAGTCGGTCATTGAAATATGTTCTCGGAACACATGCTTACATGAGAGAAATTCAAATTCTCTCTAAATTTCCTTCAACCTACTACTGAGAGGAAGTAGATGTAAGTTTTAAATTTGAAGCTGATCATTCATCCATGAAATAAATACCACGGAATCACCATAAACCTGTAACTTCTAAACCAACAATCCTCGTAAATCTTAAGAAGAATCTTCATAGCCATAAATTTGTCCATATGTTACAGCCATAGCACACATTTGTCATGATTTTTTATTAAGAGGTATTATCACACAGAATGTATCCTTTGGTTGTGGAAGGATAGTTCCAAGGCAACCTTACACACCAATATTTAGGATGAAAGTCGGATTCTTTCCTACCAGAGAGGGATCTCTCAATAAATAAATACAAAGCCCATATATATCTTTAAAGAAACAACTTTAATGATTGTAATGGATGAAACAAGTGGGTATCATTACATATAGAGTCAAAACCATGAGTTAAAATAAATGGTAGTGATTTGCAATGAAATTTCTTCATAGAGGCAGGATAGTCACTCTTTTACAATCGATTTCTTGATTGTTTGGTGATAGGGAAGAAAAATGAACAGTCCATTAACATGGGCATCAAAATATGAATCCAATGTTAACTTTATAGGAATCGTGTTTGTGAATACTTGAAATAAAAGAACCAAAGCATATGATTATGAATTCTGATTCAATATACACTTATTCGGGTATGAGAGATAACACTATGGAAAGTAATAACAGGAAACACATTCACATAAGAAAAAGGAGGTACGGACTATAAAAAGAACAACACGAGAATCTCTCATACAGAAAAATGCTTGCTTGGCTCTGCAAGTTTTATTAAGTTGAAAGCTATATTACAAAATGAGTTTTTCTCACGATTTCCAACCCCAATTACATTACAAAGCATGCCTTTATACATAAAAAATGCTCCTCGAGCTGATCCATAACTACCTTTATTCTAAAAACAGACATTTGTAACTGCTTATTATATCTGTTCAATAACCTTAACAAACTAAATATTCATAACTACTAGAAAATATTTTAACTTTTCTTTGAAGTGATCCTTGTCATATCTTCAGCTCGAACCTTGAAATGAAATTTTCATTGATGTAGTATGTATTTCATTTTTCCTAATTTTTTGATAGTCTTCCATTAATCTCTCGATGGAATTTCAGGATTTTCCAACTCTTTATCCAATACCCTCAGCTCCACATTATCCACATAAGAAATAGGTGGCAGTTGGGTCCCAATTGTCCTGAATGAATTTACCAATTCAAAATCCACAACCATCTTATCAACTATGACTTTTCTTGACAAGGACTAAGTCATATCTTCAAATTTATTATGATATAACTTGGCTTTAACCAGAAACGCCTGATGCTTAGACTCAGAAATCAGTTTTCCATCTTCATCCAGAAAGGAGGTAGGCCTTTCTGAAATAATTCTATAAAGAGGCCTTTGAAGGATTTCACCTTATACAACATTATGTTTGTCTTTGCTTGGACAGTATCAATATGTTGATGTTTTCCAATAACTTTTCTTGTCCAAGTTATTATTGTTATTATATCTTTGATGCCCATTGTTCTCAATTCCTCTTCAGACAAAGTATTCAGAAAATCTATAGTGTTTCTAGTTGTATTTGTTGGTTTTATGTCCAAATCCTCTTTTACAGCGATGCAACTTTGTTTGGCCACATTAATCACCATCTCCTTATCCTTGATATAATTCAAATAAGGCCTTACCGTTGTTGCTTCTAAAATAATCATGTCCCAAAGGAGATGTCTAGCACCTTGTAATGACAACTGACCTGACAGTTGTTTTGCTAACTTGTCATTTTCGTCGAGCAACTCCGTATTTTTATTCTCAAAAAGTTGTATTTCTTCATCCTTTTTAATTATTTAAGCCAGCTTTTGATTTTTTTTGTTTTAAGATTCTTTATCTCTTCATCTCTAAAGTTAACTTGTGACATAGCTTGTATAATGCCTCCATTATTTGATTATATGCTTGGATGACATGTTTCCTTTTGCTTATCTTTTTCTTTATCCTCTCTCTCCTTCTCAAAAGCCACCTGATTTTCATTCAAAAAATTAATTTTAGCAATAAGGAAACCTTTTTCATTTTCCCGTTAGTTCTATTCTCCATCAAGATTTAGAAGTTTGGCCTTACAGTCATTCAGTTCCTAGGACAATGACTCATTTTCCTTCTCCAATTCTATTAACTCAAAAGCCTAAATCAACTGAGTGGCTGGAATTTTTCAGCTTCTTTTTCAAGAGCAGGACAGTGCTCTCTTTCTTATTCAAAATCTTCTTAGTATCCTGTCCTTTATCCACTTCACTATCCACAGCCATAATATCACCTTGAAACTTGTTATTCTGTTGTTGATGTATTTTATTTTCCACCTTCTCCTGCTTCAATTGGCCTTCTATCTTAGATATTGTAGTCTGTAACTTTGAGAATTTTAATGTAGCTTTCATTGGATAAGTATAAATGACCTCCCCAGTTTGTTTGTGTAAATGAATTTTTTTAGGCACTGGTATCTTCTGCAAATTAAGCCTCATTTCTGCAACTCTGTTTTGGGTGGCTACTGCCAGATTTAATGTATTCTTGACATGGTCCTTCACAATGACCAATGAAACATCCTTATCTGAAATATTTCTTACTTTGGTATAAATATTTAAAGATTATTTTGAAAAATCATTCTTCTCTTGCCTATATCTATAATATAAATCATTCCTTGACTTGAATTTATCACTTGATCCTCCCTCTTGTGTCTCTGAAAAACTATATTCTTGAACCTCAAAAGTTGGGCCTTGGATTTTATCTTGCATTTTCTTACTTCCAACTTCAACCTTCTCTTTTCCTGACTCTATCTTTTGTTTCTTTGATGCTTATGAAACTTCCTCTTCAACCTCCATAGCTTCTGAAAAAACTCCTCTTACCAATTATTTCAATCTTGCTGGGTGTTGGCACAATCATTGTTGTTTTTTTTATTGTGGCAGAAGAATTTGCTTGTAAACCTCATGAATTCTCCACATATGACACCCCATCAAGTTAGCTCTATCAGTTAATCCTTCTATCTCATGATGCTCAAATGGTTTATTCTTGTTCTGTTGCCTCCTCTAATATGATGTGGATCATAATTGATTTTAGTGGCCTTCACGAAATTCAAATCCTATAGTATGCCTTCAACCATTGGGAGATCAGCCTTATTTTTTATGATGAATGGACCTACCTTCAAAGGAAACTTGATTTTTGAAGCCTTTTTTAAGCTTAAGAAATGTTCATTTTTTACAATTAATTTATGTCTGATGAACTGCAGAGAAAAAATCCTAGGTGTCAAAATTGCTAGAAAAATATATAGTTCATGAACAAAACCATACACTAATAATTGTATGTTCCTTCATGAGGAACCAATCCCCAACCCTTCTATCTAGAGCAAATTGCAACTTTCCTTCCATTTCTAGCAGAACTATAGGTAACTTGTTTTGAAACATTACTCTGTATATCTTTGCCAAGATGAGATTCATATAGTTGAAGGCATTGTTCTTGATTTCTAAAGTAAATTAATATCTCTAGATACTGTGAGTTTTCCTCATTAAAGAATAGAAACATCATGACCAAGTAAGACTAGAATTTCAAGTGTCTTACTGTGTGGAAATTCACCAGCTGAGAATGAATATTATCATCCAGGAATTCATCAAATTTAAGACAAGGTAACTGAATTGACTCTGAATCTGATTGACACATGCTCCTATTAAAGAATAGACTCAATAAAAGCTCTGGTACAAACCCATCAGTATCCAGCCCTAAAAATTGAATCAAGAAGGAAATGATGAATTGAGACTCTTCATTGAACATGTTGATATCAAAAGGAAATGGTTCATCTGAAACAAATACATCGGGTTTAAGGCTTTTAGAGTAAAAAACATGTTTTTCTTACACAGCAACGTGTCTAAACTGCTCAATTAGGTTTTCTTCGATGAAGTGTTCCTGGTTCAAGGTGAATGATAGGGGTACTTCAAGTGACTTTATAATAACTAAATCATTAATAGGGAAAATTACCTTATACCTAGTTGAATCCATTACAACACGTTTAGATTGGGAATAATTAGACGTACGCTACAAAATCCAGAAAATTTAGGGTTTGGTCTGGTAAAAAATGGTAGAACTGAGACCTGTGGACATCGTACAGGTCTACTCCATGCTCTTTAAAGGTTTGTAATTTCTTTTTTAACTCATGTACTGGACCACAGGAAATCACATTATCAAAAATGTCACATCCCTACCTTCGAACATCTCTTCCAATTTACCAAATTCGTGGACCTACGTTTCGACTTCCTTTTCACCTTCCATTTTAAATAATTTTGGTGGGTCAGCTACGTGGCCTACATGAATGATGGCGGATAGGAAGGTGTATTGTCTTACTTGGCTTCCATAGGGCGCAAACATGTTCCTTCCAATGCATAAAATACAAATATTCAGCAAACATGTGCCTTTTCTCCTTTAGAAAATTCTCCACAACTGGTTTTGGGATTGTGAGGAGTGGGTTTACCCTACCTCCTTTCACCCATCGGAATGATTCTCCAACCCCCACATGGAAAGCGATAAAAAAATATGTTGGTCCATGACCAATCTACCTCCCATGCATGTTGTGGGCGCAAAACTCTCCTCTGTCGTCGATATGTTTACCTTTTCATCTCTCATCGTTGATCGCATCCATCCTTTAACCTTTCCCAATTTTCATTCTGTCAATCACTTACCTTTTCTTTCGTCACGTAACTTCTCTCAGTGGATCTACTGTCTATCGTTGATCTCTTTGTTCCTCCGATATAAACCGTCAAACCCTTAATCATATACCACAAGCGCTTATCCTTTATTTTAGCCACCATCTAACTCTAGCCTATGGTTCTATGGAAACAATGAAGAACGTGGGCCTTATCTCTCTATCACCCAATCAATTATTTCCCCAAATTATCAAACATAGGCCCCAAATGTCACCTTAAGCCCCCTCTTCTTACTTGTTCATCAAGCTAGTGCTAACAAGAGGAGTTAAAAAACTTGTCACACCACCAACCCCGTATCTAGCTTCACCTCCCTCATAGGCCCCATAAAAGAAACTCGAAGGCCTATACATATAAATAATCAATTCACCAACATGTCTCAGGGAAACCACTTCACTAAAAAATTTATAAATAGGAAAGATTCCAAATATTTGTGTAGAAACTTGAAAGGTTGGCACTTCTTTATCTTTGAAAACTTTACCATTCCTTGTGATCCAAACTCCCTACAAAGCCATAAAATGAATAGCCCCAAGTTCAAAAATTTCAAATCTAATGAACCACGCCTATAAACAATCTTCAAAAGAACTTTTGCCCCATAATAGATCTAATTTCAATTTATCTTTAAGTCCTTCCATACCTTCATTATAAATGGGAAAAAATGAAAAGGTGAAAAATGGTCTCATCCTCATTCCAACAAAGAGGATGGACATTGGGCCCTACCTTTTCTTTATTTTTTGAAGTCGATCCCTTGTAAGAACCCTATTCTGAATAGCTAGCCACATCAATAATTCATTTATTGAAGGCATATTAACTCTCCACAACTTATACCACCACCATTTTGGTTCCTCTTCCTCAATACCGTATTGAAGATAGTAGCCTAACTTAGTTGCATAGAAACCCCTTGGTTTATTACCTCCCCAAATAATTCCATTCTCAAGCTTAGCAATTTTAACATGGGATTTCTTTAATTCTCTAACATATCTTCCCCAATCCTAATACCAGTGAACATGCAATTTGACACCTTGAGTAGTTAACAAATCCTAGCTTCACTGATTATAGTTCCATGAAACACCTACAAGATTCAAAGTACATATTCCAATACTTTGAATATAACCAAAAATTTTATTAGGAAGAGTGACCATATCCTATGATAGCATCTGCACCGACACAAACCTCGGTAGCCCTACCCAATTTCCAAGCTAACTAGTGTTCGATCAAGGGAAAGGCTAAGATAAGAGATTTCTAGTGATTTGACACATTAACAATACTCTTCCTCTCTTGTATAATCAAGTCCATGATTGTTATAGATGCCATATATTTTTTCTATTGGGATGATCCTCCAAAGGTTGTCCTTGGTAATAAGATTCCACGAGGACTTTGCGACAAACGCTCTCCTAAAGAAGAATATATTTTTAATTCCCCATCCACCACACTCTTTGGGTTTCGAAATGGAATTCCAACTAATAGAACTATATTCTCTTTTGGTATATGAGCCAATAAGTGCCAATAAACTAGCAATGGTTATAATAAAAATTTCAAAAGGACAAGCCTTCCTCCTGTGGAAAACCACCTATTACACCAGAATTTGACCTTATTTTCAACTTTAGAGACAGACTAAATCCAATCGTGTTTAACATCAGAATTGGGCTTGAGAAAATATCCAAGGTATTTGAAACCTCCATATAAGTCTACACAATCGAAAGGAAACATATTCTTTGTAAACCAACTCAAATATTCATCAATGGCATAATGAACCTGAATGGATTGTTGGGATTAATTTCCATTCATTTAGTTATTGAGAAAAGCTATAGAATTTCCTTTGAGACTCTTCCTTCCTCTCTATTACCAGCATAGAACATAGAACATGATAACATAGTTAAAAATAAATAAATGAGTGAGGGTATCCTCGCCCACAACCAAAATCCTTGAGACCTTCCTTTGTCATTTGGCTTCATGGACCAACCTACTAAGCCCTTCTGCTACTAGCAGGAAAAGATAAGGGGATAAACAATATACCTGCCTCAATACTTTTCTCAATTTAAAATACTTGGAGATTGAACCGTTAATTAGGAACACATAATTAGTAGACTAAACACATCCCTTTATCCATTCCACAATTTCCAATTTGAATCCAAAGTGGATTAGAAGCTGGAGCCTACGATATAGCCAAAAAACATGATCATATACTTTTAAGAGAACTACCTTAACAACATTGGGTGGGATGTACTTAACCTTGATAGTAATAATTCCCTCATACATTGATCCATTTGCTTAGTGGATTTGATGACATTCCAAAAGTAGAAAGTCTTCTTGGAAAATAAAATTTGAATATAACTTATTAAGTCTCACTTTCAACCATTTTGAAATAACTTTATACACACATTTACACAAGGCTATAGGCCTAAAATACCTTAAACTATATGGGTGGTCAGCCTTAGGGATAAGAGCAATAAAAGAAGCATTGACTGTACCAGGGACCTTTCCCATCAACCTCACCTCTTCCACTACGTTTAGAATATATTCACCCATTCGATCAAAGAAAACTAAGAAACGTTCAACAGTCCACCCAGCTAAGCTGAGACTTTTCTCTTCAATATTACTAAGATAATATATTATAATTCTACCAAGGTAATAACTTCATCCATCTAATTACCATATTCAATAGTAACGAATCTAGGAAGAGAGTAAACACTTTAATGATTTTCCTAACAATGGCTCTTACTCATTCCTGCCATGCCTTTTCAAACTGTGAAACTACTAACTTCGATAGGTCCTAAAATTCTCTCACCTATAGACCTTCCTCATTCTTAAGGCTCCAAATGGAATTCACATAATTCCTATGATTATACAAGTATCCCATCTCTTCAGTCTTCAATCCAATTTTTTGTCACAGTAATCTGAAATTCGAGGCTTCTAAGTCCTTAAGTTGTTGTATCTGGTGATCCCAAAAATATCAACATACACTCCCATCAAATAGTAAACGAATATCATTTTCCATTTAATGAATTAACACATCCCTTTTATTATATCTATATCTGGCCCAAGGAGTTACCTTTTTCTTCAATAATTTAAGGTTCAAAACAAACTGCTCTTAGGATGAAGAAGTACTATGATTGTCTACATGCCACCACCACTTCTTAACCAACTTACTAAAATCCTCCTCTTCCAACCACCCAAGCTAGTTGAACTTGAAAGGAGAGCCTGGTTTAGGATCGCTTGAATCAAACTCAAAAGAACTGGATTATGATTCGAGCATCGCTCTAGGAGAATCCTAGATCTGTAGAGATAAACCTCATATAATATATCTTTTGAGATCAAGAATCATTCTAACCTCTTATAAATACCACCTTAATTTGGTTTATTGTTCATCCAAGTAGGACCCATCACCATAGGTTCTACATCCACTAAACTAACATCTTCCAACTAAAAGGAGAATAAATCACCCAATTTGTCTACCTACGCCCTTGAACCCCATAATTATTTACTATTAAAAGTGAAATTAAGCTCATTGCGTAGGATCACCCTACCTTCTCAAACACAAAGGATATTAAAAAGTTGCACTCAAATACTCTTGTCGGTCTTCATAAGGACCCTATATGTTGAGAATGGTGAACGACATCTCTGAGCTTTTATGAAGGAAATGAGTACTGATCCTTGAGATAAGAGAGAATGAATTTGTCAGAAACCACTCAACACTTCATTTGGAAATAACACCACTGGACATTCCTACAAAATCAATAGTCGAGAACTCCTAGTCCTTGAACATCTTATTTAAGAAAAAAAAATTGAAGAACACCCCTTCCCATGGTTTCTTGGAGGAGAATAAAATAAAGTTTTTCAATCTCAATAAATCTATTGAGGGATCATCTCTTGGCCTACCCCTCCGAGGCCTCTAATATTCATGGACAAGAAGTTTATTAGGGAACCAAGGGAAGGGGTTCATCAGTTCTAAACACCCTACCAAAGGTTGTTGATGACCTTGATTGATTTCCCCAATAGTTGGGGGGCCATGTTCAAGTGTGATATTATCCCAACATATGGATTACTTGATTATTGAGTCTAATCCATTCCCATCCCTTGAAATACATACTTCCCTACCTTCTCCAATCCTTTTTTAGGCCTAATATAGTACTATCCCACCTCCCCTCAATATATCCAAAGTGGAATTTTGACTAGGTTCATCACACTTACAAGATGTAGCAATGGGAGGCAGATCTAGGGAAATCACTAATCGTTCCAAGGTCAAATCGATAACCAACACTTCCCTTGAAGAATTTTGGTAAGGATCCCTCCTCACCTCTTCTTATAATTTAGTAGTAAAACAAAGTGGAGTAAGGTTCATGGTATTCCCATAAACAACATTGTCTAAATCAACAATATAATATGATAACTTATCTAGAAGGTCCTTAACCACTTTAGGAATAGAATTGAAGTCTCATTCATCTATCATTGAAATATTTAGACCATATTGGCACTACAAATCCCAAATAGAGTCTTCACCAACCACATGCTATGGGGTGGTTGAAACATAGACATTGCCCACAACCATGTCATTGCCTCTAGTCCCAAAAGGACTTGTTGAATTTTCCAAACAAACTTTATCAACCTTTGCTTCAACAGAATTAACTCTGTGGGTCAATAAAACCTTAACAACTTTCTTTCTCCATATCTTAGCACTAAATATCTTATCGTAGTCACTTAGTATATGACCATATATATGACATGTAGCACATCAAGATGGAAAATTCATATAGTTAAGTGGTTGGCAATAAGAATAGTCACCCACCATCAACTCAATTGAGTCATGGAGTCCACCTTTAACGTCAATTTCCAATAAAACTCTTGTTATTGCTTGAGAAGCATTGGATTTGAAGGACTTGTCCTCTTTAATAACACTCCCTATACAACCCTCGATCACTTTGATAATTCCAAATCCCACATATCCAAAGGAGGCCCCAACAACTTCACCCATTTTGGTGTCAAATAAGCACCTATCAACTGGGGATTAAATGATCCCAACAAGGATTTAAGGCAAGATATGAACTTCCTTCAAACCAACTACCATCCAAAGTCCTACTACCATCACCCTCCGACAAAAAAAAATGAACCCCAACCAACCACACCTAAGAATATGAAACTTCTAACTCTAACCCACTAGAAAAACCCAGTGGGTCTGAATCCACATGTTCAAAGACATCATATTAAATATCCCACTAATAAACTTCCCAACTAGAGTGACCCCAAGTTTGAGAATCTCCTCCACCCTGATATTGTCTCCAACCACTAATTAATCCTTACCTTCCTTGATCCTCAAAACCTCCCTCTGCTTTCAATGATGGAAGGACATGGATGATGACCCCTTGGACCCCTTCAGATCATTCAAACACAATGCCCCACCAAAAAATCCATGTCCTCTCGGGCTTGAAGATTCATAACATAAAACCCTAACTCTAGAAGAGAGGCTCTTAAAACCATGAACCTCTATAGCATAATACTTCAAAACTTCCTTAACAATATAGGATGACCTTGATTGGGAGCATGTTAGTTGAGAGTATTGAATGTCTCTCATATTAGGGTGTCCCCATACCTTTGTCCTCAAAACCAAATTGGCAATATGACCCCCGGTATTACTTGACTCGAGCCAAGTACTAATACACCCCCCTGCCAATGGCAGAAGAGGCACCCCATAACCATAATCATATCCAAAAGTAGAATATGCATGATCATGAGTATGAGGCAAAAATAGGGGAAATCTAACAAAACTCTGGTCTCAGATAAGTTGTTGTCAGAATAATCAATAAATTTCATGTATAAATCCACATGGTCATAATGTCGGAAGTGCAACCCCCACTCAATCTATAGAGGTTGCCTCTTCGACGTGAAACCCTCTTTGGAAACCCTATCTTTCTTTTCATTTCCATTCTATTTTATGTGGCGATTGTAATTCTTAATATATATGTTATTAGTTCCTCTAATCTATTCCAATTTTATGAATCAATAAATGTCTGGAACTTACACAAAATTGACATATCAATGTTGCTTGAAATCCATAGGCTAGCAAAAGCATATAAAAGTATGTCTTTACTTAAATTGTTATATGTTATCAATTCATGTATAAGATCCAATTGTGATTTGTTTTTACAAGCTTTGATTTCATATCAATCTCTTATGTGATGCATAAGAGAGTAACACTAGATAAATTTTAGCTTTCACTTAGCATTTATTCTAGTGCATACAATGAATAAATAAAATGTTATTTCTCTACTGAAGTTGCAATCAAATATTTCTATTAGGAAATTGAATTTCTTAGGTCGATACCTAAGCTCTAAACCAAGAGGTTTCTGAATACAAATATTGTAATTTAAAGAGAATGATTAATGCCTTGGATGTATAAATAATTTCTGGAAAAAAAATCATTTGTTTTGAGGCTAGGACTTAATTCTAGACCAAATGTTAAGTCCCTTAAGAAATATGTTATGTGTTTTTGCATTATCAAGCTCGAATTGGAGCACAAACACAACATCAAGGATTACCAAATATAGGGACTACCACATAGAGTTATTAAAGAGCATTTGATTTTACTCTATCATAGTCATCATCTATGAAAATGGTATTAACCCATAGTTTACAACTCCTAAAGTTTAAGCATGTGAGTCTCTCCATGAATGTTTGTTAATAATGTACAATAGAATAATTTATTTGGCTCTTCCACTTTACACTTTTTTGTTTCTTTTTTTTTCAAATAATGTACTTCCCACGGAAATCCATAAGGTACTTACCCTCATTGCAAGGACGGTATCCATGGTAAACCAACTTCTTAAAGGATCAAGGCCGAGTTAATAGTAAAAATTGTCTCATGAAGAGAGCAAGCATGTCACGGTGTGGGATTTGAACCTAGGTAAGGAGGATAAAAAATTTCCTCTAAGCCACTCAAACTACACGAAATTGGCATGGGGTCTTTAAACTTATGCTCCTAATTATTCAATTGCATCATAACATACCTTTTTTTTTGTAAACTAGAGTAGATCCTTCTATTTCCAAACCAAAAAAGGATAATTGTTCACAACCATAGATCAGCCCTCCCAACAAAGGGAAAACAGGTCCAACTTCCTAAACAAGAAGTCTAAAACAATCTTCCTCTGAAAGAGACTAAACTAAACCATTTGCAAACTGAGTTTGAGAGATTAATTATATTTCTGTCCTTCATAAAAATGGAAATGAGAGTAAAGAAACTACACAGAGCAACATCATAAATTAATCAGCAGTAGGGTTGACTCCAGGGCTTGTAGGAGCTTTGGAGTCAGAGTTGAGATTGATACCCAAGTGGGAGGCAATTTGTTGAACATGCCTTGTAATCTCATCCAGTTGGAGGAGAATATCTTGGTGAGCCTCCATTCTTTCCAACATGACTTTTTTCATCAGGAATTTCTCGTGCCAGGCCATATCCAAAGATTTCATATAAAGGGCCACTCATCCCTGAGGGTAACCAGGGTCAGGGAGGAGGGCTTCAAATTCCTTACGAACCACCTCATCATCCATAGTGAACTGTCTATTGAGTCTAGCTTCCACTTTGACCTCCTCGATTTCCTCCTTGATGTCTAGAGGAGTCTACGCATTGTAGAGTCGGGTTGTCTTAACCACATTCTTCATCATTCAGGACAGGTTAGCAGGGGGAGGGACCAGGAGGATCCATAGCAAAAAGGTTGTGGAATGCGAATCTAAGCAGAGGAGAAATGCTGGTTAAGCATCCAGGGAGGGGCCGAGACAGGACAAAGAAGCAATTGCACAGAAACCAGACCAAACCATAGGAAAGCAAAATCCCAGAAACTGTATACTGTCAACATAATCCAACAGAGCACCCTGTGACTAAATGTATGCAGGCTTACCATAATTATCTTCAGTGGAATGAGAGGATTAGAGATCCGAATGATGTCCTTCCAGGTACCTATTGTAATTTTTAGACGTGAGAAAATATGCAAATGTATCTGCATCATTATCCCGACTGCCATCTTCAGCTACCATCCCTGCAAACAAATTATTTTCCTTCGTGCTTGTTTCTCCACTTATATTAGAGGTCGCGTGAAATTGATAAGACGTGGGGTGTTGAGAGGTGGTGGCATGAGGCTCGGCCACGTGCCTCTCATGCCCTTCCCCATTTGTACCGTTGTTCACCCATCGTGGGGATGCATCATAACATACTTACCATAATTATCTTCAATGGAATGAGAGGATTAGAGCTTCGGATGATGTCCTTTCGAGTACCTGTTGTAATTTCCAGAGGCGGGAAAATCTGCAAATGTATCTGCATCATTATCCCGACTGGCATCTTCAGCCACCATCACTACAAACAAATGATTTTCCTTTGTGCCTATTTCTCCACTTATATTAGAGGTCGCGTAAAATTGATAAGACGTGGGGGATTGAGAGGTGGTGGCATGAGGCTCGACCACGTGCCTCTCATGTCGTTCCCCATTTGTACCGTTGTTCACCCGTCGTGGGGATGCATCATAACATACTTAATATTTGCACATTCAAACTATTGCTTAGAGGGGCATCAATATCTCATATTACATTCCCTCCACATTTAGAAATAACATCGTCCCGAGCACAACTCCTTGTGGGTCTATTCCAATCATTTTGATCATTGAAGTTCTCCTTAGCATTTCATAAACGGACCATGGGTAATATGCAATAATTTTAATTCAACTTCACAAGCTTTGCCGTCAATAAGCTTGTCAACATTTTAATCAATCTCCTACCCATTGTTTGAAATCAATTAGGGAATAGTCTTGCCATGTTCCTAGCAATATCTTTGCATTGATGAGGCCATAAAGTACACCATACCCATCATAACTACAATGATTTTTTATTCTTCTCAATACCATTTTGTTGCCTCGACATTCTAACACTAAATTAATTACAAAATGCAAGCGTGCTAATGAAGATTATGCAAGCTTAATTTAACCATGCATTCAATTATAAATCATAAACACACTTCCAAATTAATTCACACATTCATAACTAGACAATCCAAAGAGTAATTAAATTCATGGAAAGAACTACATTAATTACAGGCATTCATAAACAAATGAAGAGTACTTAACTTTAGGAAAATATTCACCAACTGGTTACAAAAGAGGGATGTTTCACCAAACAATAGGATTGTGTTACACCTTTTCTCTCTATAATAGATGCCACCCCCGAGTTGAGGCTATGAATTCACCATAGTGAAAATCCTATGGTTGGATCTAATTCCTCTCACACAACCCAATCCCCATAATTATGAATTCAATTTCTACTGCAACAATATCAATCTACCATCCCTCTTTCCCCTTAGCCTACACAATCCAAACAATAGGATCCCTTTCTTTTCTAAACAGTTGCTCCTACTATCCCATTTCCCTCCTAAACTCGGAAATCTCCATGTTGGGATTATAAGGGATATTCAATTGTAAGTAATTCTTATGATAATCAACTATGACCTATGCACATAATAAAAAATACCTCATAATATCATGGATATAATTCTTCATAATATTTATGGTTCTAACCATGGAAACATAGGCTTTGATCAACTATAAGGAAGAATGAATATGCATAATCATTTGCATGTCCAAAATCCAAATATTATATTTGCATGTAAAGGAGAGAAAACATGCCTTCGTAAGAAGTTTACCTGATCTTCTTTAACCACTAATCCCAGTGCATATCAATAATCATAAAGCAAGGTCAAGGAACTTATGATATATATTAAATAATATACCTTGTAGATTAGATCAACTATAAGGAAGAATGAATGGGAATATTCCCTTACATGCCCAAAATCCACATATTATATTTGCATGCAAAGGAGAGAGAACATGCCTTCATGAGAAGGCTACCTAAGCTTTCTTTGACCACTAATACCAAGGTATATTAATAATCATAAATCAAGGTCAAGGGACGCATGATATAGATTAAATAATATTATTATAAAACGGAATGTCCCCAATAATATAATAAGGTTGAGAAACTAAGGTTAAGGGACTTAAGAGAGGTCAAGGAAGTCCCCATTCTTTCCCTCTCATGGACTCATGTCCCCCTACTCATTGTTCGTCTTCTTCTACAACCTGTAATGTATTTATATTATCATTCAATTTACAAAGTACAACTATCATATGTATGACGTATAGTGATTTCATTATGTACACATACATCAATGATTTGGGGGTCAAAACTAGAGCGTTGCAAGCCTCGTGTCTTTTAGTGTCACAGTGGTGTTCCCAACTCTCTAAAATAATTTCCTCCATAATAAAAGCACGATATTATAAATTAGTTATCAAATTCAAAAGTAATCACTTAAGAAAGATAATAAAACCTTATTATGGAAAAAAATAACAATAAGACCATGACATTTGGACTATTCTTGTGGTCCATGCCCTTAATGGTTCCCCTAAATTCTTAAGAACTGCATAGTCAAAGTACATAATGGAATAAAGAAACATACCTATCATGTATGAAAAATAATAAGATCACAACATTTGGACGAAAGGAGTTGCATGCCTTTGGTGTATTCCTCGAGCTCCAATGGAGTTCATAGTCAAAGTGCACTATGAATCAAGGCACAACAAGGAAACTTAATTATGTGGAGCTCATTATGCCTCCCAGCAACTTGTGTAGGTTAGATCTCTAAGCATTGCAACGATTTCTTAATTCCATTAGCCCTTAGAGTAAATGGGACAACAATTCCTTGTTTAATCTTAACCTAAAAGGAAGTAAAGCTTGGTAAATTTATTTCCCAACATCAATTTATTTATACAATTGCATACTTTGTATGTTTAATTTTCTATAACGATCTAATACAGCAGTATCCAAGTCAATTTACAGATGTGTGTTGGGAGTTGCAGCAGGACCGAGAGTTCATTGATTAACTTGGTGCATAGTTATAGTTGTTAGAAAAATGGAACTACATTGGAGCGGAGTTGCAACCATATAGAGTTTTTATGTCTTGTGGATTGGATGTGACGAAGGAGTTGCAACATCTTTTGTTTCTACTCATGTAATAATCCTTTGCTGCTACGACTTGTGGATTGGATGTGACAAAGCGGTTTTAGCATCTCTTGTTGCTGATTGTGTAATAATCCTTTGTTGTTGTGACATGTGGATTGGATGTGACGAAGGAGTTGCGGCATCTCTCGTTGTTACTCATGTAATAATCCTTTGTTTTTGTGACTTGTGGGTTGGATGTGATGAAGGAGTTGCAACATCTATTGTTGCTACTCATGTAATAATCCTTTGTTGCTACAACTTATGTATTGGAGGTGACAAAGGAGTTGTAGCATCTCTTGTTGCTACTTGTGTGATTAGTCATTGTTGTTGTGATTAGTGTTGACATTGCAGAGTAAAGCCAGAACATTACAACTAGTGTGAGCACTTTAAATTGCAGAACCCTAAATGGATATTTAGGGCAATGTGGCAGTGATGTTGTGAGCATGTGGACATCCTTGAAAATAGGTGCATAGCTAAGGAATACGATATTAGGTCAATGTGAAATGGGTGTGTCTACGGCATGGATAATGTTAGGTTGAAACATAGCGACTAGGAATAATGAAATGCTTGGACAATTAGAGTAATGATTGTTCGAAAGCATGTGTAGGGAAGTAATGCATGGAATGTGTAGCAGCATATATAGGATTTATGCAAAGTTTGAATGTTGAGGAATTTGGATCATTGGTGGAAGCACAATTGAGGAAATGGAAAGGAAGAGGCAGAAGTTGGAAGATGAAAGAGATAAAAACTGAACATTCATGCAGAGAATAAAGAGATCTTCAACGAAAGAGAAGGGAGCGCGCCAGAAGGGTGATTTCATTTGGGAGATTCTCTATGAACAGTCATGCTGAGAATAAAGAGAGCTTCAACGAAAGAGAAGGGGGCACACTAGAAGGGTGATTTCATTTGGGATATTCTCTCTATATATGTGATTTTTGTGTTGAAGGGAGGAGGGTGATTTCATTTGGGAGATTATCTCTCTATCTATATCGACTTCTCTTGTGACAGGGGATGTTATTGTGGAAGATTTAAATTTAATTTTATCCTAACACCTCTTATTATTTGTTGGCCCTAGGAAACCAAGAAGGAGAAGCCACCGGCAAATATTCTCCCCCAACACTGGCTTATTGACTAAGTATTTCAATGCAGAGTGATCTGTGTACATTTTGAAATGTCCACCTAACAAATAGTGTCAAAATTTGTGTAGTGCAAACACCATAACTAAGCCTTCTCTTTCATTCGTAGTGTAATTCTTCTACGTTGTTGACAATTTCCTGCTAGTGAAGGAAATAGGATGATCAATGGATCATTTTTCAGGGTGCACAAGTACAACGTTGAGTGCGACAGATGAAGCATCAACATGTACATGTAATTCCTTCTTCCAGTATGGGTGTTGTGACCATCTTGTTCTTGAGGAGATTTATAATTTCTTGGCATTTTTCCATCCACTTGCACTAAATATCATTTTTTAACAATTTTTCCATCGGAGCAGTCACCTTTGCATATCCTTTCATAAATTTTTGATAGTATCCTGTATGTCCCAATGTCGTTCTCATCTGCTTCACTGTTGCAAGGGGTGGTAGGTCAATAATGATTGCAATTTTAGCAGGGTCAACTAGGATTCCATCGCGACAATCTACATGGCCCAATATAATTCCAAATGGGGCAGAAAATATACATTTCTTTAAATTCAACAAAATTTGATACTGTCGACACCGTTCCAACATCATTCTGAGGCTCTCAATCTGATCCTTTATGATCATAAACATCGTCCAGTCATTGAATTAGACCTCAATAAACTTATGAATAAAATCCTTGAAAGCAGCCACTACTATCCTGGAAAAGATAGCAAGAGCATTATTGAGTCCAAAGGGCATGAAAATGTATTGAAAACATCCCACTCTACCACAAAGGTTGTCTTGTGTCTATCTTCCTTCGTAATTTTGATCTGATGGTATCCAAAGAACCCATTAGTAAAATAATAAACTTCTTGACCCCCGACACTTTCTAATACCTCATCTACAAATGAAGTTGAAAATGTTTCATGTAGGTAGGCATCGTTTAACTTTCTTAGGTAGACGCAAATGCGTTCTAATTCACCGATAGTCTTCTTATCATGCACTATTATCGGGATCATCCATCCCGATTCTTCAACCAGTTCTATTATACATGCATCCAACATTCAATCTAATTGTGTCTTGACCTTTCTTTATATCACGGATTCAATAGGTATGGTCACTACTTTACAGACCTTGCATCAGGATTTAACGATATCTTCATCTCTCCAAGGTCTCCAATAATCCCCTTCATCTCTGAAATTTTTGTTGGGAAGTGATCCTGAAACTCATTCGGTAAGTCTGTAATCTTCCCGACAATTTGTTCATCCCAATTATCTTTGATATTGGCAAACTTTGGATTCTTTGGAGATCCAATTTTTACTTTCTTGGTTTTTAATGGATTTAGGAACTGGTTACTTGAAATAACAAATCCCTCCACCATGTGAGTACCTTCAAATTCTGGGATGTTCGTGTCTCGGGGTCATCATCATTAGGTCCACCTGTCACATTATAGCACTCCATCCAATGTTGGAATGCCGTGATGCTCTTGTTAAAGTTTGACATCGACATAGGGATATCTTCAAATATCTTCATTTTGATCACTTGCAACGCAGCATCAATTGAATGATGATCATAGACAAAACTTGATTATGTGTGTAAAGCTAGCATCTAGTTCATCCCATTCAAGAGTCCCTCATCGCAAATCAACTGGCGCGTACCAGTTCCTTGGTATCATATCCATTGTATGCACAAAATGATGAACCCATTCCTGTTGTGGGAATGCCTCCCATGTCGCACAATAGTATTCAATGTGCTCAACATGATTAATCAATCCTATGTTCTTCTGAACAGTATAATTGATCTTCTCTCCAAATCATATCTCCATCATTCTTCCACATTTAGGCCAGTCTAAGATAGATTGTTTATGTGTGACACACCATTTGGCAGGAATATCTTTCAGTGCAAAGTCCATAATGGATAAGCATTGATGTTCTGTAACTTTGTCTTCAAATCATGTTAGAAAAGATGTCAGGTTAGGAAAGCCTTCATATGTGGGTAGATCACTTGCCTCACTAACTACCCACCGCACAGACTATGTAATTCTTAGGAATATTCTCATGGATACTTCATGCAATTGGTTCTGCCAGTTTTCGAAAGCTTCTCCGGAATCTGATGCACAGGAACTAACACTGCGCCAACTGAGCTTTCCATCGATCATTGGATTTACATAGTCATCCCTTGTAGAAGTGATATTATAACTCTGGTCGAGATAATCTCCCCATCCTTCACTATTCATTGGCTCAACATATCTCTATCCTTCCAATGTATCAATTGGTGCAACCACCCTTAGCTATGAATCTTCAAATGTTAAGATTGTTTTCTTAAAATTTATAATTGTTTGATTATCAATCGCCCAGTCGAACCCTAGAAGTGTGGGATATGGATTTGTATAGTCCACAATGTCAACTACTTCAAGGCTGGCATAAGGTTTAATGCCTTCCAGCTCGATGGGCACTTGAGTCAGTCGACCGATAGGTAGAACCTTCGACTCATTCACTATTCAGAGCTGGACAGGAGACCATACTAGTATCGGATTTCCCATGCTCTCCCATATTTGTCTAGTCAGAATGTTTACATCGGAGCCCAAGTCTCAAATAATATAATCCATATCATAATCTCCTATTTGTGTTGTCATCCTCAGTTCGCGACCAAACTTCATCCTTTTCTCGATATGATTAACCCCCTTTTTATGGTCGCTCCTCTTCATGGGGTTCTTCTGTCGGAGTTGTCAATTCTATGATGACATATTTATCTTGGATTAGTGTTAAGAAACTTTTAAATAATTCTTTTAGTTTACTAACTTTCTTGTCGGTTGCTTTCGAAGTAGCTAGTCAAATCTTTCAAGCATCTCCAATATTGGTCTTCCAGGAGTCGACGTTTGATTTATGCTGACAAATTCTTGTCGTGTGTCCAAGAATACCTCCTTTTCTTTTTGCACATCGAATGGTGCTTTCCTTTGTGTTATTGGTAGAACCTGCGGTTATCCATACAATGCCTCTTGATCTTCTTCAGTCGCAACACCTCCTCTTATCATGACAACTATATGTGGTTCCCTTGGTTCAACATAAATCTTTTAGATATTTTGATTGGGTTTTGGATTTGGATTCCGCAGTGGATTCAGATTCCCACATTCCTAGCCTATCACTTCGTAATCAACTGTGAACATTACTCGACAATATGATCAAAAGCTTTGCAATGCGACCATGTCATGGTAGGACTCATGCAGTACCCAGAAAAATGTCCAAGCTTCCCACAATTATAACATATAATTTGGCCTCTACCACAACCAAATCCTCCTCCTTGTCCTCAACCTCTAAAATTCCCACACCCCTTTGGTGGAGGGTATTATTGTTGTTGATATTGGTTTTGAGGGTACTCAGACTGTGGATATTGAGCATATGGATATTGAACCGGAGCCCGCTCAACTTGCATTTCATCGTCATTCTTCATTACAAAAGTATCCATTATCTTCTCATGCAGCACTTGATATGCTCTGCACTCTTTCTCGTCATGGCCTATTGATCGACAAAACTTGTAGTATAAATTGGTTGGTGCACTTGCAATCTTTTGTAAGTACAAACACTCTTTCGACCGATGGCCTCCAGTCTAACATATTCTACACCAAGGCATCCCTTGTGTATTTATCGGGTTCAGAGTTCCCGATGAGACATAATTCATTAATGTCTGGCAATTGTCTTTTTGGTGTCCCTCTGTTCTGCATCTGGTACACCACAGTTCTTCCTAGATCTCTTTCCCTTTTTTAATATCCTGAAGTTGCAACGTAAGGTTGGCTAGTTGCAACTGGATTTGCATCATCCCTGCACCAATCTCTCCCATAGGTGAGAACTCCAACTTCATGGCCATCTCCATAGATTCAGTATGCGACAATATTTTGTTGCATCAAGGGAATTCGGATGTGTGATAACAACGCCACAATAAAAAATTCTTTGTGTTGAACATCCAACATATGGAAAATCACTTTGGCCATCAACATTTTGAATCTCTAGTCAAAGTACCAAACATACTCCATAGGTGATTATTTGATTTCTTTTATCTCTATTATACACTAAGATTCATATTTTGGCTTTCTGAATCCATATATTAATCTCGTTCAAATTTGGTCTAGTGTTTTTTATGTGACTTCTGTCGGAACCATAAATAAATTCATGCACCAATCCAATGCACGACCCCTAAGGGTTGTGATCATTTGAGCCTTCTTGATGGCTTCATCTGGGACTAGTTGCACGGTCCACATGAATTCACATAGAAACCAATGTTGCCCAGGGTCTTTTAATCCATTTCCATTAAAGATTGGCAACTTAATATGATTCCCGACCATTATATTTGTTCTAGGAAATGCTTGGCTAGTGGGAATCCCTTGTTTGCAATTTCCACGACTACAGTTACTTTGATTAAAAAAACCATTGTGAGATCAATTTCTAGATCTTACCTCCAGATATGTATGTGGGGTCGTGGGTATGTCATACTCGTACTCTAGTTCTAGAGTTTCTTCTTCCATCTCTTTCTCAGGTATAGGCTAGTATTCCTCTTCCTCGTCGCAAGAACCTTAGTCAAAGTGCGATGCCCACTTGTATTCTTACACTTTGGTCGCACTGCAACTCCCTCTCCTGGTCGCATTCCTTCTTCTCTTTCTTGACCAAATCTTTCTTCCACTCCTCGGGCGCCCACTTTCTAGCTTAACTTCATTATCATCAAGAAACATCTCAGCTTATTCCATTCCTTTTTTTCAGATCTTCACTCAAAACATTACCCAATATATCCTCACATAACTCTTTATTCGTCGGACTCCATTCTCAGGATCCCTTTCTCACATACAAGCATCTCTATCCAAATCCTTAAAGATGTCAAGTATCATCCTCTCGGTCCTTGGAAGAAGAAAAAATTATGCCTTATTGTATGATGTAGCCACACTTTGTCGCCCACCTGGAAGTTGTGTTGCACCCAATGCTGATCATGTCGCTGCTTGTACTTAGCATTGGATCTGTCTAATATGTCATGAACCTGTTGGCGAATGTGCTCAATGCGCTCAATGAAGTTGTTTGCCTTGGAAACTTTAGACTGGATATGAGCTGAATCAACCTAAGTAGCTGCAAATGGCATGGCTACGTCAATGGGACGTAGTGGCTTGAATCCCAAGCCCACCTGAAAGGGGCTATGGTTGGTTGAGCTATGGAGGGCCTGGTTATAGTTGTGTTGTACATAGGGGAGGCTCTCATCCCATGTGCGTGGATGCTTTGAGTTGTACATGCACAAAATGTGTACGATCATCCTGTTGATGACCTTTGTTTGGCCATCTCGAAAAGAATTCCAAGTGGGTACGCCCGAGAACAGAGAGGGTTCCTCCTCATCCTTTCTCACATAGTAGGTTTCCCACCAGTCCTTGACATGGGGGGCGGCTTCGAGTAGAGAAAAAATAATCTTTTCCCTGTCAGAAAAGTCATGAACCGAGAAATACCCTTCTAATAGATTCAACCATCTATCTACGACGTCTGCATCTATTCGACCATCAAATATGGGAGTGTCAAAGTTTACTTGTACCTTAAAAGGGGTTGCGCCTCCAGAGTGGTTGATAGATGCAGATGCGCCGCCAATGGGAAGTCGTTGAAGGATCTGGGCGAAGTTATCCATCATCGCATTCCTTTGTTTTTCAAGGGCCTCCTCGAGCAACATTTTGATAGGATCTTATGCGCCCTCATATTTCTTTTCGTCCCCCATGGGTGGTCGTCGGGATTTGCGAGGCTGATCTTGCAAAGGTTCAACCAGATCGAGCCCTAACTCTTTATACCCCGCCCTCGTTGGGGACATGCAAAGAAGGATCGATAAAGAGCAGATTGCTCTGATACCACTGATCCGGATTTATGCAGGAACGCAACATAATACACAAATAACCATAGAAACAAATATGCAGCGGAAATAACACTTCATTTCATTAATCAATAACTGAAACTGGTTTACATACAAAATGGAAATAAACTAGCTAGAGTGCTGGTAGCTTATCTCTGAGAAGAGATGTGGCGGCTACATGCCTATGAACTTTGTGTTACAATGAGGCTCGAAGGCCTATATATTATTGAGAAACAATGGAAACCCTACACATCCAAAAACCTAACCCTAGGAGGTGAAACGCCTTAATGTGGGCCCCGTTGGGTAACTTGGTACATCAATTTCCCGGGGTCGTAACTTTAGCATACTACCTCCATTTGACGTACATGATACATCGTTAGAAAGATCTGTTTAAGGACTACATCCGTACATGGCAAATATAAAGTCTATAATGGATTCATATTTGTCGAACCATTTGATGCCGAAAAAACACCGTTTAGGGCCTCAAAACGGCTCCAGAAGTTTAGGACCCGAAAACTACCAAAAATAGTAAATTCTGCTGCAATTAAGGAAACTGGAAAAGTGAAAGAAACAATGGTGGGGGTCCAGGAGAAATAGGTGGGTGGCCACCAATATCCTCCTGGATCATGATCGTGGATCATCACTTTTACAGCTTCCATGATAGATCTATTCTTTATTTCTGCCACACTATTTTGTTGTGGATTATAGGGAATGGTGAGCTCCTTCTTAATCCCAACTTCTTTATAGTACTCGTTGAATTCATTTGAAGTGAATTCTCCTCCATTATTTGATCTTAAGATCTTGATCCTCTTTTCAAAGAGGTTTTCCACAAGAGCCTTGAACTCTTTGAACTTTTCAAAAACTTCATCCTTCTTTTTCAAGAAATAGATCCATGTTTTGTGGGAGTAGTAATCAATAAAGGAAGCATAGTAAACATACCCGCTTAATGAAGTAGTTTGCAATGGTCCGCATACAACCGAATGAATAATGTCTAAGATCCCTTTTTCCTTTTTATCACTCTTTGGATAAGGGTTCTTAGTATTCTTTCCTTGTGCACATCCTTTGCACACCCCTTCATGATTTATCTGAATCTCTGGTAAACCTGTCACCACCTTGCTCACAATTGGTAGTGCCTTGTAATGTACATGAGCAAGTCTTCTATGCCATACCTCACAAGGGCTTATGGTACTAGTTATTAAGGTTGAAATTACATGCCCCTTTAATCCATAGAGTCCTCCTTCTTCAACTCCAATTACTATTGTATCATCTATAGTTTTTCATTTTGTCCACCTAGGGACTTCACCATCTACAAAAGCAACTCTGAAACCTTTCTTATCTAAGGTTGAGATAGAAAGGAGATTCTTCTTTAGTCATGGAACATACATAACATCCTTAATCTTCATGGACTTTCTGGAGTCCAACTTATAGGAGGATTCTCCCATCCCTTTGATGGGATAATGATAATCATCTCCAAACATTACTTTGTATGGGAAATCCGTCTGTACAAGATAGGATATCGAGTCCTTGTAACCTGTCATGTGCTTGGAGGCACCACTATCTACTAGCCAAGTATCATTCCCAGGTGAGAATGAACCCGTGACTGCAAAGTTCAAAACATATTCTTCACATGAATCTTCATCTTTTTAGTTATTTCCTTCTCTTCTTGATCATTGTCTTCAGTGACATGGGCCTGGAATACTTTGTTCTTCTTCTTGAGTTGTTCTTCCCTCATGGGACAATTCATAATTTGAGAAGTCCTTCTTGGGCTTATTTGTTCTTCTTATAAACCCTTTAATGTTCTGGGAGGGTGATCATAACTCTTCCTCTTGTTCTTGCCTTTGGTATGGACTTCCAAAGCTTAATCCTCATTTTTATTTAGCTTCTCTTATCTGGCTCATATTCTTTCTTCTTCTCAAACA
The DNA here is from genome assembly GCA_001517045.1 of Pseudotsuga menziesii. Classification (NCBI taxonomy): domain Eukaryota; kingdom Viridiplantae; phylum Streptophyta; class Pinopsida; order Pinales; family Pinaceae; genus Pseudotsuga; species Pseudotsuga menziesii. Next base: position 327,618 of record LPNX010440470.1, on the reverse strand, counting down.
CATTCTTCCCATAACTGTCGGAACTTAGTCACCTTTCTTCTGGAGTAGATTCCTCGAATAAAGGATTCCCAATCTCTTGGAAGACCATTCTAGGCGGTCATTACAATTTATGCTTCTTCTACCATATCACCAATAGCTTCCAACTGCTCCTTGATTTGAGATACTCTTGTGAAGTATGATTGCATGGTTTATGACTTCTAAGCCTTTACACTTTTGAGGTGATTCCTCAAGGTCATCTTCATATTAATATTTCTTCCTTCAAATAGGTTGGAAAGGGCATCAAACATTTCCTTTGGCGTTCTCCTTGAAGATACTTGAAGGATCAAGTTATCTTTGATGGACCCAACTATGATCCTCTTAGCCTTGATCTTATCCTGCTTGTGTTTGGCCTTAGCTTCATCTCCTCCTAGTTCTACAACTTACTCCTTTATAAAGCCTTCTAGATCATTCTCTTATAGGATGAGCATGATCATATACTTCCATGCTCTAAAGTTCTCACCACCCTCAAGCTTCTCATCCAGCTTGGTATTGTTTTTCATCTTTAGTAGAATGAGAACTTCAAATGGAAATAGAAGGAGTAATACTTACTTAATGAATACTGCTTCTTGCTAACCTTCTTCGGGATGACCTGGGGTTTGATGGAGAAACCCTAATTTTCCAGTTGAGATCAATTGTAGGGTTGAGTGATGGAAAATATGTGCCTTCCCAAGGCGAGCTAGATTGTATCTTGATTTTTCTGAGATTGGTGATGGAGCCTCAAGAAAACTGAAGCCCTAGTTCTTCCCGATAATAGTATCTTGTCCAAAAATGAAACTTCTCGGAATTCAGTTATGTTTTCACTAAAAGATGCGCCCTCCTATGGCGAGTTGAGGGAGCCCTATTTTCTGGTTGATACATCGAGGGATTTTTTCGGAATAACAAACCCTAGTTGTACAATGTCTCCTTTCAAGGTGGCTCTGATACCATGTTAAGTTTTCTTAATTGCTTATATGATATTCTAAAACAACTTACAATGGTAGGATTATTGAAATAACAACAAGTACAGTCACACAAGAGGACACAAAGATTTATCCTGGGAAACCGTTGTGGGGGAGAAAACCCAACAAAACTTTCTCAGTATAGGACTCAACCAAAACAGTGTAAAACCCCTAGACAACTTCTCCTGTTTCTTTCTAGCTCACTTGTTCTTCTCTCTCTTGCAAACTTGAGTCAAGTGAGTACAAATGAAGGGGGCGCCTCACTATTTATATTTTTATCTTGACTTGACCTAAAACCTAACATGGCCGACTTGTCTAACAGTCAGGGTCGACTTGTTAAGTAATACACCAAAATAATAATTATTTTGATGACATATGGGTACTATTGACTCGACTTACATTCATAGGTTTACATTGATTCTTCCAATGACTCTAACATGACCAATTACATTAGTTACACCTCCTGGAGGAGGAATACATTTAGTACAACTAGAATATCTTCCAAAGTTACAATATTTTAACAACTTTGTGGAATAAAGAAATAGTGAGAGAGAAATCTCGTTTCTTCTTAACTCAAGCTTCTATTTATTTATTTATTCTGCAGTTGAACAACAACTTGTACGGATAATAAAACAAAAAGTTGAACTACTAATTAATTAGATTACACTACTAGAGTTAGATTCAGGATTAGGGACAAGCTAAGAGAGTATCAAATCAGTTGGGGGGAGGGGATTAGTGCAGGAGATCCCTCCGGCCCATTATAATTGCACTTATTAATTGGTCTATTCACTTGTTGTGGACCAATGTGTGCATGTGTGTGTGTGTGTGTGTGTGTGTGTGTCTGTTTTGCAGATGGACACCGCACCACCTCCACTCTGATTCTTGATAGAGTTATACTAGTTACTAATAATACGAGAAGTTATTCTCTATTGCTTTAAGAGTATTGTTAACTTTAGCATAAGTCATTGTTCTTGCTATAGAGTTAGTAGTAAAGTAATAATAAGTAAAGAGGAGTATAGTGTCTAAGATGTATCGGTTAGTCTATAGGTTGTCGAGTAATAAATAGTGTACTTATCTTCATGTATAGGAAACGTTTAGTTTTGGGGTTGAACCTCAATAATAAGCCGTGTTTCAGTTGTGGAAGCTAAGGTAAGTACTGGATACTTATTTAGTACCTCAACAAGACCCTCCGGTAGTTTATATGTAAACATATTTATCTTCATTGAATACAATACCAATTGCAGATCTGTAAAGGAGTATATTCTTATAATTCCGTAATTCACTTTCAGAGCATTCACTAAAAAGTAGAACGCCATCTACAAACAAGAGATGTGTGAGGCTTTCCTCTCTTCCAACCCTAACACCTTTCACGTTCCTTCTTCTCTTTGCATCAACCAAAAATCTGCTATGACCTTCTGACTACTTGCCTTATTCATAGTAAGTTCCATGGGGGTTAGACTTCTTCTTAGTCCATGCATTTCATTTATTTTCATTCATTAAGTCTAATGAGAATATAAAGAATTCTCCTATTACTACTTTTGTGTTATGGCCCACAATAGGGAAAGTTCGGTGTATACGATATTATACAATATTATGGTACGATCGATGATTCGAGTAGAGATTCAATACGATGTTAATATGTAGAGCGTGCATTTTAAATGTGATCTAAGTGGCTGGAGTAAAGGAAACAACCGATGTGCTATGGATTAAATATATGGCATATGGTCGAGTTCCCTCATGCATCAACCGAGTCCCACAGATATTATTTTTGTTTAGCACGGTTGAACACAAATGCCTTATGTGAGGCTTTATGGATGGGTCCCTGTTCACCGGTACCCAAGTATGCTCATGTGTTCCAATTTTAGTTGTTGGAGACATATAGGACACCTTGGCGATTAGTGGACCAAAGCAAGCAACCAAAGGGGATTGGTGGACCAGAAACAAAGCTTTAACAATGATCTACAGACCAAGTATTAACAACTTCGGGTAATAAGTTGGTAGGATTGGGTCGCTGATTGGCCTGGCACACAACTTTATAGTTGATAAGTCGTTTCATTAATAGTTAGGATTTGCTTTGACCACACTTTTTAACATGCAATAGGGCTTAGCTCGACATACAAGCACCGAGACAAAAAGCTACCTGCATAGGCCTAATACCCATTGAATAAGCCCCCATTAGCTCTACCATTCAAGAAAGCAGTTAGATATCTGGAGGTCGACCATCATAGAAAGATGGTGGATGAATCATATGAGAGCAACGAAGAGGATAAGTGAGCAATTGCAGAGAGAGATGAAAGAAAAAGACTTACCTACACTGAACTTACATCAACTGGTTTAGTCAGGGGTTAACCTACACTTTGATGGAATCAATTGTATAGTTCAGTGGGTGGTTCACCTACACTTAACATCCATTCTAGTAATAAGGGAAGGAGGCAGGGGCCCTCTCATCCATTATCTATTGGAATTTACCTGGCCGATATAACCATAAGGAAGGTAGCGAGCAATCCAAGGCGTGAGCACTTCTCTACAAGGAATTAAACTGTATGGTTCAATAAAGTGATTGTGCAGTGTGTTGTAGGCTCTGATGGTAGCCTTGGCGTGAATAAGGTAGCTTGGATAGAGTAGTGAGCAATCCACGGGCATTTACATTACATTAGCCCCTCCATGGGCATACCATTAGCCACATCCATAACATCGCAAATCCCATAACCATTAGCAATCATGATATCAAGTGGAGTGCAGAGAAAAGCGTCGTCCCATAACATCCTCGCCCATGATAATAAGTCTAAACATAATCAATCCATTCATGAAATGAAATGCATAACACTAAGCTAGGTGGTAATTAGGTGGCTTAGGGCAATATAGATTTAGTATGGTGAAAACAATCTCACAATCAATGATTAGATAAGTAGGTGATCACTATCTCAATCACTTAGGTACTCAAGTATATGGATCAAATCTTTTAAGGTGCAAACCCTTTTTTAGAGTGGAAATGTTGAGGAAATGTGTAATACAATGTTTATCATTTTAGTTTATGTTGTTATATATATATATATATATGCAATTCTAAATAATTTAAATTTAATTTAAGCGGACATGTTATTTTTAATAACATTTTAATATTTTTATAAAGGACATCTGTCCACTAAGGATGAGCATGGAAGGAGTTACACAGCTCTGCCCTATTGAGTTGTAGAATGCACCTCCTCTGTGCAAAAATATATGCAGGTTCCATACATACAACAAAAATTACTAACTAGCCTTAAGATGAATCTATGCTGGTTTAATCATAATCTCATGGAGCAAATTGTAGAATGCACCTTAGAGCAATGTCTTTTTGGAAAATAAAAGATTGAATCAAGGCAACTGCAACTGCTTGATGATGCATGATTGCTTTTCGGAATTACAATTCGACAGGTTGGGTTTGATAATCTATCAGAGTAACAGCAATGGCTTATAAACTGATGTTGGTGTTTGTTTTGTTCTTTGTTATAATTTCACAAATCAAGAGCGACTGGGTACTAAATCCACATAATTCTCATGGGAGGATCTTGCGAGTGGCTCGACGATCATTAAAGGTCGATGCTAAAGATATTGCCACAACTTCCATGGAAGAGAGCTTGAGTGACGATAAAAGATCTTTGGCTTCAATCAAACGTATGGAACCAAACCCTGAAGACTTTCCAACTCCAAAATTTACACGAATGCCGATGAGAACCGCTGTTTGAGGATCACGAATGTCGTATAAACTATCAGTGTAACAAAAATGCAGAATAGAATAGTGTGCATGCATTTTATGGCATGATCTTCTTAATTGAAAACACCCAGGGAATCATACCTTTGAAACAGTTGGTCATCCATGGTAGAGAACATCAATCATCTTCATGGATAAAACAACACAACACACGATCAACATGAAAATATCAAATGACCAAAACATATCATCATGAAAGAGGAGATTTGTTAATTGTGAGGCTTACAAATTGCTTTATGGACAGAAGCATGTTGGTCATGAACTTTCGGGTGCGAGCGGTAACCACTTTTACCTGGAATAACTTATCGACCCGACCATTTGCACCAATCCGACGCCCAGCAGAGCACCGCCGCCGTCTAAATGGAGCCCTGGTCGTCCTATTGGTGCAAATGGTCGAGTCTATAGGTTATTCCCTTTTACCTCTGTAGATACCTCGAATTCCCAGTCATCCCACTTAATGCTTATTATTTTGACGTGTCAGATGCTGAAAGGTCCACCTGTACTGGTCTCGCTGCTAATCCAGCCACCTTTACCTCGCTTAGTTTTTGCATTCCACGGGACTTCTGGGAACTCTCCTCTGAATTGGACATTTATTCACACAACCTGCTGAACAATTTGACAAATAGCAGAGTGTTGAACAAGGAAATGGAAACAGATGAACGCGGCAAATCATGGAGGCGTCTGTATGTATTTAGGGATCAGAAACACTGCCACAAACTTTCATCTAACAACAATGTGAGGTCGACAAGTTATCACAGAATTGACTGCATACAACTAAGCCACAACACATTAAAATATACACTTTGCACTAAATTAAATTAGTATACAGGAGGTTGAGGCTTGGACCACATTTTGGGTAACAAATTTCAAAATAAAACTTTATCCTAAACAACTAATTGTAATCTATATAATTGATTTTTTATAAAATTCAATATAATTAAAAAAATAAACTAAATATCAAACTTTATAAAAATAAAAATTAGAAAAAAACTATAATATATATATCTTACTGGGCAGGACATAATAAGTCTTATTAATAATTATATTTTTCCACTTTCAAATGAATGCCGAAGAAAAAACAATTACAAAATTGAAGACCATGCAAAAGTATGTATGACATATTTGTGACTCAATTATTATCTACTTGGGGAAGTGGAACTCCTTTAACAACCATTAGTGCTTGGTTTTTTTCGACAATGAAATATATTTAAATGCACATAACCAAATTTAACTAAAGTCACACTCTCATCATTAACAATGGAGCTGTTTAACTAGGAGACGATTTTGACTTTGTGGCTGATTTTCAACTAGAATCCGGTTAATTTAACTCACAAAATCTTGTAATTTTGTTGTTTGTTGGGCAATTTTAAGTGCAGAAATGAAATCAAGTGACATGAAAACCCCCAAACACCCACACTTTGTAAGATCTAGCATTGTTTTTACATGTTTGGAAAATTCCGTCAAGATTTATAGCAAGAAACTGGTAAAAACCAACCGGAAAAAAGAGAAAAATCGTCCCTAGTTAGACAACTAGAGTAATAAGTGCATTCCTTAACCAATGTTCTATTTTTACAAGTATATGAGAGAGAATTAATCACTACCGCGAACAAAGTTTACACATTGTAGATTGTTCACTTAAACATTCCATTAACTTAAGTTTTCAATAATACGTAGAGAAGTTAGGATGGATTTTTTTTTTTTTTTTCGATTTTGAATATAGCTTCAAGAAATGGTAGGTGCGTCCAGCTAGGGTTTAGTTTAGGATGGATTTTTTTATTTCAATTTTGAATATCACTTCAAGAAATGGCTAGGGTCTAGTTTAGAATGGAACTATTTGGGGAGGAACGATCGGTGCTTGCTCCATATGAAGTTGCATTCAGATCTTCAATCACTTCCACGCAAAAATTAGGAGTCAGGTTAGAATCTTCACCAATTATCAATTTATCAATAAATCAGACATCCCATAGGTATATTTATCTACCACAACAACCAGACAAAAAACATTGACAAAAAACATTGGCAATGTCTGAGAGAGGATTAATCAGTCAATTTACAGGAATATGGCCAACACCTAAATCTATGGAGATATGGATCCATAAAATATGCATAACTCTAATTTGTGGCAGAATGATGCACTATTTATGTGGGATAGGGTTTTATTCCTTTTTGTTTGAGTTTAAACAAGATAGCTTGATTTAGGCTTTATAAGTAGACCGTATTTTTTTAGTAACAGAGGCATGTATCTTAATAGTTGTATTCTTGATTTTGATCCAAATTCAAATAATCCACCAGCTGTCCCAGTATGGGTAAGAATGCCACATCTTCTTCTTCATTATTTGGGAGAAGACTGTTTAATAGATATTGGAAACAAATTGGGTTAAATATATAGATAATGTTGAACCTAAACAAGGAATGTTTTAGTGTGCAAGAATTTGTGTGCAAGTAGACCTGGAGAAAGGATTTCATGAAGTAATTCACCTTGTGTTTGGACAATTGGAGTCATTATCAACAATTAGACTATGAATAGATACCTTTCAAATGCAAATCCTACCATACTTATGGACATTTTGCTAAATATTGCAAGAAAGTAGAGGTTACAACCTCTACCTCCCATATTCAAGATGAAAATTGGAGAACAATTAGCAAGAAATCTAAGCAAGTTGTAGCAACAAATCCAAAATATATTTGATCATCTTCATCTTTGGTTGTAATTACTAGAAATCCAATAATCTCTAAGAACCGGTTTGAAGATTTAAATCAAGAAGTCCCTAAAAATTCCATCGAGGTTGTATCTCCATGGGCGAAAGAGACGGGTTCATCTTTTCGTCCTAGATTGTTGTCTATTCTATATGGACTTTATCTACCTATTCTAGAAGGTAAAAGAAGATATATCTATGGATCAAATCGTAGAAGGCGGGGTTACACAGGATACACAAACAATAGTAGCAGGGGTGGTCACCATTAAGCAAGTAAAGCAAGCACTAACAAATGAGAAAGAGAATTGATGCATGGAGAAGAAATATCCTCTCGAAAAGGTAGAAAGCCAAGAAAAGAAGTTTACGAGGAAGTCACAAATCGAGAAAAAATGATGGGGCTACAGACAACCTTGGACCGTTCGTTAATACATGTTGTTAACACTAAAGGAGCAGGAAATCTGATAACCTCGAGCTCACAAAAGGGAGGATCCACCAAGCCACCAGTTAAATAATGAATCTAGTCTCCTGGAATTGCAGAGGATTGGGAAGTTGATGCAAGGAAGACGCCATCAGGAAATTAATAAAGATAGAGAGGTTTTCAATCCTTCTTCTTGAGGAGAGTAATCTGGACAATTCTGAATTCTAGGAAATTCTATTTTTGAAATGGTGTACTCCATCGAAGCAGTTTTATAATTGGTCCCTGAAACAGATTCATTGTGAAAGTAAGTTCAGTTGCCTACATGTGATTATCTTTCCATCGAGAATTTTCAAGATACAACTGATATATCCTAGTCATGCCCATTTCATTTGGTTGGTTAACTTGAGGTAGGTGGTAGTGCCAACTTCATAGGATATTAGTTTATAATCTTCTTAGTAAATTGTTTTGTGGTTTCAAATACGATCTAGTTGATGTTGATAGTTCTCAATTTGAAGAGTGACGACGAGATTTGGAAGCTATTTCATGTGTTCATTTCAGTGATTTCAGCCTGGCAACCAAGAGTGTTATTTTGTTTTCCTTGTTGGATTGCAATACATGTAAGAAATACCTTGATGTGTTCACATGGGTCAGTGAATAAAAAATCCTTAAGAAGCATTGGTTTGGTGAGATTGTTTGGAAATTTTTATTCGGTCCTACTCTAGGGATTCCTTAGTGTGGACACAAATATTATCACCTTAAATGTGTTTCTCAACTACTTGAGATTATTGATTGTGGTTTTTAGAATAATAAATCTGGTAGTCTCGGTCTTTCTCAAATTGCTTTTAATGTTGATGCTTATTGCAATCTAGGGCAGTCTCAATTTGGATACAAAGTTTATAACCTTTGATTCCAGATCTTTGAGGTTAAATATTGGAGTGTAGATATTGTTTGGGATCTTTAAGATAAAGTTGGTTACTCTGTCTGCAATCTACGGTCTCAGGTCGACTACAAAATTTATAATTTTGGAGGATTTTGTTTAAAACTTCCTTTCTTTATTGTTGATCAAACAATGGAACAAGATAAAGATAGCAAAGATATGTATGAAAACATGCTTGGAAACAATCAAGATGAATTTAAGTGAAACAAAGATATAGTTATTCATAATTTAGAGAAGAGGTAGAGATCACTGGTGCTAACACTATGTAAGGGATCAATTTTTATTCAACATTAAGTACAATTATTTGGAATATCAAATTATACATATGAGAATGAAACTGATAAATATAGAGATCGAAATTGAATACTGGAAAAGAAAAAAAACAAGGTGTAGGAACACCCTATAACAATGTTCCAAGGAAAAGCTCGTGATTCTATTAATGATCAGACATTTAGTACTACAAGGGAAGTTAATATTGCAGGCCTTGAAGATGTTGGACGTAGATACATATGAGAAGAACAATGATGAGGAATCCTCTCATCTTCCTTCTCATTTGAAGATAGAGTAGATTTTAATGTTATCAGAAATAGGAGATTTATCATTTTGTCAATTTTGTTAAATTAAGATACAATGTATTTTGATTCTATCTACTTTTATTATTATCTATACTAGTCGGAATTGTAGCCACAGTTTGAATATGGATGAATGTAAGTGCTTAGCAGCATGTTTTGTCTACCGTAACATAGAACTCTTCGAATTTGTATTGCTCAAACTAAATAGAGCAATTTTTGTAATATATGTCTATTGGTTAGGCTAAGACCTCTTTTTTTATAGTATAAAAAATACTCATTTTTTTTAATAATTGTAATACCTCACGCTAAACACGCCTTTTAAAAAAACCAACATACTTGTTAACTAATTGATTAGTACCAAGTAGACCAAAAACAACTTCAATAAATATTATTTTCTTCAAAGTCTTATCAAACACAAGAACAATAAACATATTGAATACTACAATTAGAAACAATGCTAGGATTGCTAAACCTTGCTCATTGATTTGAAAAATAACTAGTGTCCATTCCATTCTTCTTTTAAACAGCCAATGGCAACTATTTGCATTTTGTTCAAAACATGAATAATTAACTCCATCACATGCTCCATTTCAAAAATTCACAACAAACCCTATCAAACAACTAGATTGTATAAATTTTGAATTAATGAATTTGTAGATCACTACCTTTTCAAGTACATTTTGCCTTACTTGCGATCAAATCTCCCATTCATACATGTCAACGATCACATTTTGATACACAGAACAATTGTATACATGACTTAATTAAGGCAATCTTACATCCCAAGTTTATCCGTGTTTCTCCCTAAGCTTGGGTCTTGGACTTGATATTTTGAATTATAAAGACACAATTCGTAGCTTTGGATTGTTTCAGAGAGATAGGGGTCCAACAATATTTGATTGAGAACCAATTTAGGATGCTTGTAAATCCAACAAAGTGTGAAGCCTATTAAAGTGTGACAATGTATAAATTTCATCCCAAAATCCAAATTTTTTTCATTATCTATTTGGCCACCTAAAGCATTAATGATTAGATATAGACTTCTTTTGAATCCCTTGGCTATCACAAAAGAGGCTCCACCTATAAGTAAGGTATCATTTGCAAACTTAGCATGGTTAATCACTTTTTATCCATGTTGCTATATGAAAGCCTTCAAGTCTTCCTCCCCTTCTTTACATTTTCGGCTTTTGACTTAGAGATTCAACCATAGTAATATACAAAATAGGGAAGAGCGGACAACCCTGTCGAAATCCTCTAAAGCATTGGAAAATTTTTGCTAGCCCACCATTCACCAACATAGTTGCCTAAGGACTACAAATGCAAGCTTATTTCCATTTGATGACACTAAAAAAAAAAATTATCCATTATTCAGAAAATAAAACCGTTCCTTATTATGTCAAAGGCATTAGCAAGATCATTTTGACTACCATACCTTTATATCTGCACCTGTGACTCAAGTGCAAGCCTTCATAGACTACAATGATATTGTGAGATACTTCTTCTTTTCTATAAATCCTTCCAAATTTTATAAGATCAACTTGTGAAGCAGGGTATTTATCTTGTTTGCCAAAAAATAGTTAGTACTTTATACGTTGAATTACATAAAAAAATGGGCTTAAATCTTAAAAAGGACATAGTTCAAAATCCATTGGGGACCAACTCTATGGAGGAGGAGTCAGTGGTCCTCTAATTTTTTATTTCTCCCGTGTCCAATTTGACATTTTATAGAGATCATATTTAATTCGATGCCAACATCCTATAAAAAATGGATTGAAAAAACATGTCCACTTTATCGAGTTCCAGACTCCAAATTTCTTCCACTACTTCCTCCTCTTTGATTTCTTTCCCCAACACCTTATTCTCTTCTCTGATAATTATTGCACGGAGAGTAGCGAGGTGCTCTACAGCCCAATAGGGGGGAGATGTGTCACAAATGTAATGTAACACTGCAAAAAATAAAAGTAGTTAAAAAATAAATTCATGTCGACCCATAAAATAAAAATAAAAAAACAAATTGAAAAGTAAGTAAAAATTCCACCCAAACTTACATGTAAATTTTTCTAAAATGTAAAAAAGTTAAGATAAAAAAATTTACACCTCAAGAAATTGGATCCCTCTCGGTGCTTGGTAGATCTGAGCTTAAGATGGATCTATGTTGGTTTTAGGAATATATGGGGCGATTTCTTTATCCACTCCTGTAGTTGATGCCCCAATCTCTATGTATAACCTCTTGAAATTATCACATGCTTTAACCTTTATATCCTTTAATTCTACCAACCATTTCCCATTAACACTTTCTATTTCCTTTATGTAATTCTTGTTTTGTATCCCCTTGGCTTTTTTATGGAAAAATTATGTGTTTCGATCCTATGATTTTAGCCAGAAGCTTCTTGACTCGAGTCTCCACAATTCTTCTTTCTTCCTATGTATCTGATGTAATTGTTGGCCAAGCCTTTGTTCCTCTTTAGGCATGATCTAGAGTTATTTTCACTCTCAATGGTTTCCTCGTGAGTGTCCGACTATTTCTTAACCTAGATTTTTTTTGTTATAATAAATTTAAATTAGTTTTTTACCCATTCCTTTAATGTTCCCTTCACCATCATGAGCTTCATTTCTCGTACAAAAGAAGGAATCCCACGACACTATTTTTTCATACCTCGTGTATTATATATATGGCTGCCTTTTCTTGCAGCTAAAGGGGATTGAAACAAAAGGGGATAGGGCCTATATTTTCGAGTGCTTGAAAATTGAGGGCTATTGGTTGTGATTAGAGATAATTGGAGAGAGAATATTTGAAGAGATGAAGATGTCTTCCAGAAGGAATCCATTATGCACTATAAATCTATCCAACCTTATTGCTATATGTCCAAGTCCTACCTTTCGATTGGACCATGTATATTTTCCTTTTTTAGGGATTATATTAACCCAATCCCATCCCATCATCAAATCTTTGAGCCATTCCCATAACTAATCCCTGGCAATGGAGCCTCCTCTTCTTTCTTTCTTTGAAATAATGGTGTTAAAAACCACCAACTACTATGGATCTTTGATTCATATTATATTCCTTTAGCACCTAAAAAAAGTTCCAAAAGTTGATTTTTTCCCATGCTAAACTGGGGCATACACATTGCATACTCTGTATATTTTTGTTGTTTCCTTGCTTTCGAGCAATACCATCAACACATGTGTCGGTTGTTGGTCTATCTTTCTCAAGATTCTAACTTTCCAAAAAGTATCCATTCATCCTGAAACTCCTCTTGCACTACCCGCATATCCTTTAGAACTCTTCCACTTTTTGTTCTTATTTCTAGTACTTCATTTACCTCCATCTTAGTCTCTCTTTTTTTGTAAAATAAGTAAACCTTTATGTTAACATACTAAATAGGTATGATAGTTATACAACCTTTGAATTCTAGTGCTCCTACCCCGAGAGGGAAAACAAAGCTTACAATTCATCACTATCCAAACCAAAAACAAAGAAAAAGACTATGATAAATAATAACAACTAACTATGATCCACTAAAAGTCGGTGCACCAAACCCTTCGCATGATGACCTTCCATAATTCCAGGCATGAATAAATAAAAAATAAAGGTACCCACCAGATTTCTCAACGAGCAACTACTACGGCCTGACCGACGGTGGTGCTCCCATCCCACTATGCGTGTCTCCATGGTTGTCAACAACCTGCACATTCTTAGCCAAACCTGCATCGAAATAACCCATCTAGGGGGACAAGGGATTCCCAACTCCTTCCCAATAATATCAATTTTCATGTGTATAAGGTGGGTATCCGTATAAAGTCCCTTCTAAAAGGCCAAAATGATTTCATCTCCTCCCGCTTTCTTCTTCCTTTCAAACAACACTATGCTCATTAATCCCTTGAGGACCCAGTAGAGAGTCACCATCTTCTCATACAACCCCTACCTAGCTCTCGTCGAACTAGAGTCTTTGATCCAGCTCTCCAACACTACTTCGTCCAGTAAAGGCGCATTCTCTAGAACCTCCCTCCACACTCAATTCTATAGCATTTCCAAGTCGACTCTAATGGACGGGGGAATGGTTGCCCTGTAATTCCAAGCATCCTATGCAACTCAATTCTGCTCTCGAGTAGCCAGACACCTCATATGAATTCCCACTTGCTCTGAATTCCTGGTTGGCTCCATTACAAGGGCGGTAAAGACCCAACAAATTCCTTCCCCCAAGGCCCCAGTATCTCGCTTCTCCGCTCCACTTAGACTCACGCCCATGTTCAACAGTTCATAAAACACCCCATTGTTATCCTTCAATGCTGAATATAAACCACATACCAAATTTAATAGCATGGGGAAAGGACTTACCATAAAATTTGACGAGACTTTCCTATCATGGCACTCCAGGCTAGCGTAGATCCCCTTCCTTTCCAAAATTATCTGCAGCCACATCCATCCTATCACTGTACTGGCACCAATTTCCATTACCACTCTCGTCTGCTCTCATGTACTCTTCCAGACGCATAAAGTCATCTACACGCTCGCTCCCATCTAGATAATATTTCATTCATATGCCTTCATTAAGACATCCCAACCTCCATGCGTTCTATGGGTTGCATGCATGAGGGAAGCCACGTGTTATTACTGCCTTAACACAACTGCATCATGGGACCTCCATCTTAGTCTCTTAGATGAGGAGGATGTTGGGATTTTCTTCTTTGATAATATCCATCATTACATCTACCTTCGATTTAATTTCCAACCCCCTACAATTCCAAGAGACTATATTCATTATTTACTAAATTGGGGCAGGGTCAATTGGCATTGTTTTCTGGTTTCCGATTTCCCGGGCTCTTGGTAAAAGCATTTTTTAAGGAATTTTCTATGGTAGTCTACAAACCCTATTATTTTTCTTTAGATTCCACTTTTTTCCTTTTATTTATTAGTGGTTTTCTTCCTGTCTTCTTGGTGGGTAAACATTTTTCAACCGAATCTTAAGTTTCTTCCTTTTGTTGTTGTTTTGCTTTCATTACGGTTATGATGCCACTTGGAGTGTCCTTAACCTCAGATGAGATTCTTTATTTTATTAGCTCTTATGGGAACTAAGCTAGTTTTTGGCCTTTCAGATTTACTTCTTCTATTCTACTTGTTCCTTAACAACTATATTATCCTCGAATAATCCCCCTTACTCTTCTCGAGGTTGTCCCTCTATAGGGTTTTCATCTCTAGCTTGTAAAAGGACTTGGGATTTGTTTGAATGCAATGCTAGCATTTTAGGATCTATAGTAATTGGAGTTCATGTATTTCCAACTTTCTTTTCACCCTTCTTTAATTGCTGGCAATTGTTGTCTTTCTCTATAGGTAGGATATGAGGTTTTTCCTGCTATCAACTTTGAGCAAAATGGGCATATTCATGGCAAAATTTGCACTTAAAAAGGAGTTGCTTGTAATCTAACTTTTGGGTGCGAGACCATCCATCCGTAGTTAGATTTATTGCTTTAGGGAGCTCCTTTTCAAGGTCTACCTTCACACATATTTGTGCACATGCAAACAGTTTAGAGTTTGTTAGAAAAGCAGGATCACAGAGAAATAACAAAAAACAATAAACAAGATGCAAATATTAAAACACATTATAAGAGAGACACATATATAATGTGGTTCACTCGAGATGGGCTACATTTACAAAAAAGAATGCTAGTCTTTTATTATTATTTTGTCCAACAAAATAAAGGGATACATTCTGCAGCAACCCCACTGCACTTCTTCTTCACTGTCTCGCAGTTTCTCTCTCACAGTCAAAGAGATTGTGTTACAATGCTACAATACAATACCCATCTGTATTACAATGCCCTCCTTTTATAAAGAGAATACCATGGGAAAATACCATGGTATATCCAAAACCATCGCCTAGTAAATCACCCATTATTGACCAAGTCATGACTATGAAATTACAACATTTTACATTGCATTTTTTCCTAAATTTTTGCTATGGGGGCGCTGCCCCCAAACCCCCTCCAAGGGGGGGCTCCCAAAATAGTCGCCGCCCCACCTTGGACCCCCCTTGATGACTATAGCGGGGGAACAAGCCCTCCCACAACCCTCCGTTAGGTGTTGGGATCCAAACACGACTGAAAATAACATCTCTCAATCAGGAACATCATGCTCCACAACCAACTACTGGCAATTGTCTTTCTCTATAGGTAGGATATGAGGTTTTGCCTGCTAACAACTTTGAGCAAAATGGGCATATTCATGGAAAATTTTGCACTTAAAAGGGAGTTGCTTGTAATCTAACTTTTGGGCATGAGACCATCCATCCATAGTTAGACTTATTGCTTTATGGAGCTCCTTTTCAAGGTCTACCTTTACACATATTTGTGCACATGCAAACACTCCGAAGTTCGACTCATATCGATCCATATACTTTGCCAAACTATTCCCAATATCTGTTAGATCTTCATTACACCAATAGTGTAATGGTAGATGAGGCAGGTGAACCCAAACTTGGATTGCAAAAGGAATGTCTTTTTCAAGGTCAAAATCAAGAGTCCATTTGTTCAAATTCATACTTATTGGCCCCATGAAGTAATGGCCAATCCTGAAGATTAAACCCTTGTCTTCCTTTTTCTCTAAGAGGAAAGCATAATATCCCTTGCCACAAAAATAATGGAACAAATTTGCTTTTATTAGAGGTTGTCAGTTCTTTGTGATCCATTAATCCATAGTTCTTGGAGATGGCCATAGAATAATAAACTGGCAATAAGCTCTTTATCAATTAATGCTAAGACTTTATGATGAGATTGTACTAAAGAAAACTTAACGTATAAGATAACAACGAGCTTCACAAATCATTACAGAGTAGGGGTCGAGTTCGAAGACGAGGATTTATAGAAGGAGTAGGCAAGGGCTTTGAAGGCCACCTCCTCAGGAAGGGCTGTAGTAGGAGATATCCCTCTCGTATCCATGCCCAGGAGGGACTTAAGAAGGTGAATGTAGGTAGGCGATGGCTAGGGTTCACACAAGGCTATTCGCTTAGAGTTATGGCACATATTATTTGCATTCCAAAATAAAATTTTGATCCAAAAGGAAAAAAAAACAACTATCTTCATTCATCTATGTTAGCGAAGAGAGGCTAATTAAAGTGAGATAAATGGGTAAGATTATTGGCGTGTATGAGATGGATAATCGATGCCTTCTTATAATAAACAACATTACTCAAATGAATGCACCTTATAATTTAATTAAAAAAAATGTGTGAGTGATGCCATTGAAGTGTGTCTAGGCTTTTCAATTTACCAAATAGAAGATATGAACATACATAATCGTATAAACAATTCAAAGACACCAATATTAATACATTGACTTTATTATAGACAAATCTATGGAGTTGTGTTACACCAAATGATTTGAGGAAAGCCAAGTAAGTAGAGTGCTAGTGTCATAATTAATGAAGCAATAACATGTCAATACAAGGTGTTGCTCTATTATGAGAAATTGAATTGTTTGATATTTTATGGTACAACTTAAAAAGTATGCGTCTTAAACACAGATGAAAGTTGTTTTATCCCTTTGTTTTTAGTGGATATGAATGACACATGACAAGTAAAAAGAAATGCAACAATTAATACCATATATCTTTTCATATACATCTTAGGATATGTAAGTATATTTCATTAATTTTTACATATTAGATATTACAGATATCTTTAATTTTTTTTCATAAACGAGCTCAATCTTTTTTTNTCATCATCATCATCATCATCATCATCATCATCATCATCATCATCATCATCATCATCATCATTCCACCCTGTTCACAAAATCAAAAATAAACAAATTGTTTTATCCAACATCATAATTCCACCAATTTCACAAAATAATAAACATAGTGAAATAAAAACCAAAAATGATATTTTTTTTTTCACTCCTTAACTCACGCTATGGTACATATCAATAAAAGCTTTACTAAATGGGCGTCTATTTTGTACTTACTTTCGAAAGCCATTGCCGTGGGCCGTGGCCTTTTTCAATGGCGCCAAAAGAACCCAAATGTGTATGAAATATACAAAATTATTTCACAACCCAAAGGGTGACATGGAGCGTTCTAATTCGTCAGGCCTTGGTCAGTACTACCCTAAATCCCTCACCCCACCCCTTGTATTTTTCCACACAAGAACTCACTTCCCAACCATTTGAATACAAACTTCAGCTCTTCCCCCTCTTCACACCAAAGCCAGTAGTGCAGTGCATGGCATGCTGGGGAAGATGTCCGCAAGAGCCCAAAATTCTTCCATTCTTATGGTTTTCTTCTGAATTTATGGTGGGTGTTGCTTCAATGTTGTATGAAATGGTCAGTCTCCCATTACGTCTGCAGCCTTCTAATGCCTTGGTATTGTGCGACGATAGCCATGAGATTCAAGCCTGAGAAAAGCTGGTAAATCAGATTGCTTTTCCTCGCTTAGGCAAAGCTTGGGGTTCAGGGGAATTACGTATGGTCTGCATTCGGGAATTTTTTGTTTCCCAGATTATTGCGTTCCAATCTTTTAACACTTCCTGTCCACCTTTGATGTCTTGCAGAAAAAAAGATGGTTTCCTAGGCTTTGAATGCTAGGGATTTAAAGGCTGAGCAACTCTTGTAAAATTTGTTCAGCCTGCAAGATGAAGCTGTGAGTCAGGCGTCCTAGTCCGATTAGGTGAGTGGAGGGTTTTCCAAAAGGAAACAGTGTGGTTCAGTGCGAGAAATGGCCTCTGTTAGGAAACGAAGAAACACACCGTCGGTATACAAGAGAGAAGTTCCCGACCAAAATGAAGAAGTAAAACCAACTAAAAACGTGCCACGGGTTAGTTTTTTTTGTACTTTACCTCTGATCTTTGTCAATTTTATTTTATTTTACTACCTCCCTTTTGGATTTTGCTAAACTTATACTGTGTTCCTGTTTTGGTGCAATCTTTGACTTTGATGTAATTCTGCTTGTCCACTTGTTGTTCTGATCTTGTTTTTTAATTCTATATTTTTGTGAACTGTAACTATCTGAACATCTGCCCCTTTTTTTTGGTTAGAAACGTTTTCAACTAACTCGGCGGCAAGCTTGCCCTTTCTCTTTCTCATCATGAAACATGTTTCATAAGACGGCTTCAGTAGGCCTAACAGTCTAGAACACTTAGGATACTTGGAAGTGGGAGCCCACATGTTCAAATCTAGAGAAGGGTAGGGTATGTACACCTCCATACACCAGGTAGTCAAATTGCTGTCGGAGGGGTCCCTTGTCCCACAAACAAGGAGGTCTCATACATCAGCTTGGTTACTATCTAGGTTGCGACAAAATTAGATCATTATTTATTTATTATTATTATTATTATTACAATGGAATGTTACCAGCTCATGACCCACAAAAGACACTGCTTGGCTGCGAAGCTATGACTAGGGAAATCTATTATGCCAGATATGCTGAGGGCCTACACCTGGCCCCAGTTGGATAAAGGCCTGCTTGTGCATGTGGGATGTGTTAGTGTTTTTTTCCTAACAGCTATCCAGCTGTATAGTTGTCATAGCTGTAACCAAACTCTTGGAAGTTGTAAGCTTACGTAGGTCATTTTTATCTGCTCAGTTGTAATAGTTATCCTTATAAATGCTGGGCCTCTTCCCATTGTTATAATTAGGGATCTCTTTTGTAATTTTACACAACATATCTTATAGATATTGAGTTCTCTCGTAAAAAAAATTGGTGTTGTAGAGAGTTCTTGATCTATGATGTTGTTAACATCTTCATGGTATAAGAGCTAGCCTTCGCAAACCCCTTCTTGTTTTTATTTTTATTTTATATTTTTTTGAGAGATATTGCAGCTTATGGTCTGTTGTTTGTGAGATGCTTAGAGTGCTGGTGTGTTTTGTTCTCGGGGAGGCTATAGTTTATGCTTGTTCATGGCTCTATCGATCTAGATTATTGTTGTGTCAGAGCATTGGCAGCCCTCTATTTGAAAAATGTGACTTGGAAAACCTCTATTTTTTTGAAGATAAGCAGACTCCTTTACACATCGATAGCCATTAGAATCAACTATGGTACATTTGATATGTGGCTTTGGACCCATTTTTGTGTTCTTTTGTTTACTCCCTATGTTAAGGGGAGTGTTAGTGTTCTTTTCCAAACAACTTTGCAGCTATATAGTTGTCATAGTTGTAAGCCAACTCTTGGAAGTTGTAAGCTTATGTGGATCATCCTTATCTACCCAGTTATAATACTTATCCTTCATAAATGTTGGGCCTTTTCCCATTGTTATAATCAACTATGGTACATTTGATATGTGGCTTTGGACCCATTTTTGTGTTCTTTTGTTTACTCCCTATGTTAAGGGGAGTGTTAGTGTTCTTTTCCAAACAACTTTGCAGCTATATAGTTGTCATAGTTGTAAGCCAACTCTTGGAAGTTGTAAGCTTATGTGGATCATCCTTATCTACCCAGTTATAATACTTATCCTTCATAAATGTTGGGCCTTTTCCCATTGTTATAAATAGGGATATTTCTCTTGTAGTTTTACACAAGATATCTAATAGATCTTGCCTTGTCTCTTTTAGAATATTTTGGTGTTATAGAGAGTTCTTGATCTATGATGTTATTGTCTTAACATTTGCAAGATGTCTTGCTTGCATTGGCGAGAGTCGAGACAACCCATGAGGGGTGACACATGTCTTTGGAGGATTTTGAGCCTTGTTAGTGCAGGTTTTGAATCTTTTACCGTCAAACTAAGATGCTATTGGCTCTACTTAGTTTTTAGGGCATGGGTCACTTAGAACTTGACACATGGCTAACCGTGCATGAGCCTTGGATTTGCACCTTGCTCATTGAAGAGCTTAGTCTTAGTCTTGAAAGTTCACACCTTCCATGTTTTTGGATTCTACCAATTCTAATGAATAAATTTCGTGTGTTCATGCTACATAGTATTTGTTTCCTAGGATGTACAATTAAGATATTTACATATTTTTCCATCCACATAGGTTGCAAGGTTGAAATTGACTCTTTGTAAGGTTATGCTAGAATTTGTGCATTGGGTAACAATTCATTCTTGTGCTTGGCGTGCTTTTCAAAATAGTGTCTATTGTTTACCCATTTAAATTCTTTTATCTATGATAATTCTTAATAATTGGTTGAGCAAAATTTATCTATAATCAATGTTATTTTCTTTTTTGAACATTTTGAACTTCATGTAGCTTTTACTTGATGTTTACATCTTCCAAAACTGAATCAATTTGATTTAGTCTTATTATTCACACAATGCTGGATGCCTTCGATTTACCCTTTTGCTCTTTGTGTATGAGAACATAGAGAATCTCCATGGCTTCTTGACATTATCCAAGATCTCAAATACAGTAAAGACTATATACTGTATGCTATGCTTTCAAATTGATTTGCTAGTGGTAATTCACAACTCTAATTTGTTGTGGAAACTTTGTAATATTTTGGCACTTTCCAATTCGATAGGTCCTAATGTTTTCTATATACACTATAGCATGTCAGCGCACTACAAAATTTGGTAGGTAGTTGCGACCAATAAGTTGGCTCGAAGACAAAGATCCATGTCTTTTAAATAGGCATGTCATCGATGTTGAAATTTCCTAAACCATGGCAGCACGTTTTGCACTTCAAAGAATAACTAAACCCTAGATATCTTAAAACCGAAACCATTTTAAACTCCAATCTCTGAATACTAGACTCTATAAGCACATTTTGCCTAAGTTACCGGAAACTTCTAGGAAGGGGAGGGGAAACTTTGTTCCCCGTTTCGGAAATTTAAACGGAGGGGATACGGCTTGGAAACGCCACTGAAACGTTTCCAAGCCGTATCCTAAAATTAGAAACGTTTCCATTCCGTTTCCAGCCGTTTCCTGAAACATTTCCATAGTTTCCAGCTGTTTCCTTAAACGTTTCCAGCAGTTTCTTGGTTTTCTGAAACGTTTCAGCTGCTACAGGGTAAGTTTTTGACTAGAAATATTGATTTTTTGACATGAAAATAAACAAATAAATAACCCCAAAGGCAAACTATAAAACCATAACCCTAAATTGAACCTCAAAACATTGATATAAAGCCTCAAAGCTTATAAATCAAGAGCAAAACCTTATTCCTAAATTGGTGAATGGTAATTTGACATCTTATGTCTCACTGATTGTGTTTCATTGTAATTTTCCAAAATTGATAGAGGCCTACTGTTGGTTCAAAAAATCATTGATTTGTGGACATTTTATTGTATCAAATGCTTGTCTACTATAGTGATAGTTTCACAGCCTAGTGTAGAAGTACAATGACTTTTTTTTTTTTTTATTTTTATTTTAAATTTTCAATTTTTTGGCCNATTGGTGAATGGTAATTTGACATCTTATGTCTCACTGATTGTGTTTCATTGTAATTTTCCAAAATTGATAGAGGCCTACCGCTGGTTCAAAAAATCATTTATCTGTGGACATTTTATTGTATCAAATGCTTGTCTACTATAGTGATAGTTTCACAGCCTAGTGTAGAAGTACAATGACTTTTTTTTTTTTTTTTTTCAGTTTTTTTGCCAATTCCTCACAACTTGGTTTTAAATAAACCCCAGTGACTTGCATATGTGATAAATCAACTTGCATATCAAAATTGATACAATGGCAGCTTTAGCCATACAAAATAGCGTACTACATTTATGAAGGGTTACATAAACCAACACATATTTCCAATAATCTTCCAACAAACTTCAGTCTGCTGTTGTTTCCTTGCCGTATCGTATCCCACATTTTTCAAAATTTGTGGTATCCGTTTCCCTCCTTGTATCCGTATCCGTTTCAGTGCAACTTAGCATTTTGCTGGAAACACTAACAAAAAATACACGGAAAAACAAATCTCTCAAATTTGCATTACTGTTTTATCAAATATGGAAAAACAATCAACTGTAATGTTATAGCTCAAAAATGTAAACTTGCTAACCAACCCAATGGAAAACCCCTTCACTAGAGGGTAGATGATCTTGATTGTGCCTTAACCTAAGGTCTTTGAGGGAAATAAATAGAAGTTTCTTATTACCCCTCACACCTTTATAAAGTATGAGGAGATATGTTTACAGTGAATGCACTCAATCTTGACAGTGTGCATAGGTTAAAGGATTAAAGCCTAACCCTAATTTTAATTCTAGCTTAGGGAAGTGTGCACTAAACTTGCATGAGAAAGTGCCTAGATTAGTATGCTCAACTAGGAGTAGCCAACATGCATATAAGCAAGTGTTGACTCCTACATATCTGTGGTCTACTTAGACTAAGTCAACTCATGTGCCTATTTCAAAACTAGAAAAAGCAAATTGATTGAAATAGACAGTGGAAGTAAATTTGAATGGCAGGTTTAATTCTAGAAATAATACTGAAAGCTAAATCTGAACCACATTCTAATTATGGTAATAGTCTAAGGTTGGCACATGCATCCACCATCTCTCTATCTCCCCTACATAGTTGTTATGCATCTCCTTTATTCCATTACTATTGTGCTCTTCTACCTATTGCCATTTATTTGTTGTAGGTGCACAAGAATAAGAACAATTCAATTGAAGCGCCATTAATGCTAGAGAATACTATTTGAGCTAAACAAGTAAAAAACTAACACTACTTAGGAAGGGAAGTGTTCTCCACCAATCTTACTCTGCCTAAACATCTTGAACTCCCCCTTTGCCAGGGCTTAGTTAAGTTAATTGTAACCTATTGATTTGTCTGAACATACTCTAGAGCCATTGCTCCCTTCTGAACCCTAGAGAAATTGATACCTAGTGTCAATGTGCTTGGAGAAGTCATGGAATATTGCATCAGTAGAGAGTTTGATACAACTTTGATTGTCATAGTGGACAACAATATACTCCAACATCTCACTTGTCATGTTTGTTATCAACTTGTGAAGATAGATGTTAGTAGTGTTGGTTGCCATGTACTTTGCTTCGTTGAACTCAATGCTACTAAGGCCTACTTCTTGTTGAACCATGCTATCACTCTTGAACTTGAATTGAAGTAACGACCTGAAGTACTCTTCTTATCACTAGCATCCCCTACTTGCTAAAAATCAATAAACCCATACAACATCAACTCACCATCTCTTGCATACCTCACACCATGATGTATTGTGCCCTTTAAGTAACAAAACACATGTTTTTCCAGCTTTCCAGTGAATATGTCTCAACTTAACGGTATACTAGCTCAAAGTATTCAATGCAAAACATATATTAGGTATGGTATTAATTAGATACATTAAAGCTCTAATCAATTATTTATACATCTAAATCCAAGTCAACATGAAACTTCAGATTGGTGCCATGGAAGTAGTTTAGTGTTTATAATCCATCATTTGAAATCTTTTTTGGAATCTAAATTGCATACTTACCTTGTTCAAAGAACACTTGACTTGGACTTTGCAATGCCTCTAGACCTAAAAGAAATAATGCTTCAATTCGATGTCTTTCATCTCGAACTCTTGTGCCAACTCTGTTTTGCACCCTGCTATGATCTTCTTAGAGCTCCTTGCAAGTGTTGGGTAATTGCACCGAGAGAAGCGAGGTGCACTCAGCCCAGTGTGGGGGAGATCTTGTCACGTTATGCTAGCCGACATAAATGAAAAATAATAAAAAATAAAAAATGAGAAATATAAATTACATACGGACTTAAATAAAAAACAAAAAAAACTAGCATAGATATATCTAAATTTTATTATAAAAAATGTTTTATTATTATTATGGTGTACTATAAAGAAAGTTAGTTAAGTTAAATTATTTTAAAAATAATTAAAAATGAAATAAAATAAAAAGGCTAGAATCTTCGAAGAAGGTTGAATATCTTTTCAAAAAGAGTTTAGCATTTTCAGTAATCATTAACAGTTAATATATATTAGAGAGAATAAAAAGACAAATGAACCTCAAAAAGAACATTAAAAAACAAATCTAGTAAATTAGCATAAATCCATTTTAAACTTGGATTTATCAAGCACCTAGAGGGATCTAATTTATGAATCTATGCATTTATGAATCTATGCTAGTTTATTTATTTTATTTTATTTAAGTCCATATGTAATTTATATTTCTCATTTTTTATTTTTTATTATTTTTCATTTGATAGGATCTCCCCCGTACTGGGCTAAGTGCACCTCGCTTCTTGGGTGCAATAAAATTTAGATATATCTTGGTGTGGCTTTATAGTAGAATTTTTATATATTTGATTATGGCTTATTGATTAGAATAAAGGTGTGTCATCCAAATAACATTGATGAGATAAATGTGTGTTTAACCTAACATTACACCAACACCTGTGGTAGAACAAAAAAGAATATAGAGAAAAACATGTAGCCTAATTTATCAAATAATAAAAACCTAATAATAAAACTAAATGAAAAGTAACTAAAAGATCAAAAGGGATCAAAATGTTTGAGATGTAAATTTTTATGAATATTTAAAAATTTAAGATAAAAATAACTTACACCTAAATAAATTGGATCCCTCTCAGTGCTTTCTAGATTCAGTTTTACGATGGATCTATGCTGGTCTATATACAAGACATGAACAAGCAAATCAAATCTATCAATAAAATGATAAAGATTGGGA
Organism: Pseudotsuga menziesii; assembly: GCA_001517045.1. Lineage (NCBI taxonomy): Eukaryota > Viridiplantae > Streptophyta > Pinopsida > Pinales > Pinaceae > Pseudotsuga > Pseudotsuga menziesii. The sequence continues at coordinate 302,698 of LPNX010440470.1, read as the reverse complement.
TTTTTAGAAGTTATGGTGAAGCCCAAACCTAACAAATATTCACTAATCTTGGAATACCAAGTACACAGTGCTTACTTTAGCCCATAAAAGGCTTACTTCAACTTGCATAGATGGGTTTCTCAACCATGCACCTCAAACTTTGTTGGTTGATTAATGTATTCTTCTCCCTCAATCACACCATTGAGTAAAGTTGTCTTTACATTTATTTGATACAATTCCCAACAAAAAAATGATGCTAAGGACATGATAGTCTTGATAGAAGTATATGTAGCAACTAGAGCAAAGATCTCCTCATAGTCAGGTCCCTCTCTTGGTAGAATCATCTCGCTACAAATCGAGCCTTGTACTTTTGAATGGTTTAGATCAAGAATCCCTCTTGGTTGGTGCTCATTGCTTGGGAAGCAACCTTGGCATGCTTGTTAAGTGCACATCCCTTACACACTCTTACTCTCCACCTTGAAATTCAAAAATCTAACCACCATATCTCTTAGAAGAGGCAAAGATCCATAGTTCAAGTGACCAAATCTTTTGTACAAAAGCTCACATAGATAGTCACCACTAGTCAGTAGGGCTCTTTACTTAATGGGATCTGCAAGCAATTTGTAAAGTCCACCCTCTCTAATTTCTCTGGCTAAAAGTCAACCAAGGTTAGGGCTATGACTTCTAATGATCACTGCTTAATCATCAAACTTAGTTTTGCACTTCAAATCAATTAAACAAGAAATTGAAAGTTATCCAAACTCCAAACTGTTATCCCACTTGTATCCCAGACTTCTTGTCACAATTAATGTTCCCACTGTGAGAATAATTTTTAAAATCGGCTTGATCAGTTTCAATTTCGGCCGATTTACTGATTTATAGAGAGGCCGGTTCAAATCGGTGGACAAATCGGTTCGGTCGACCGGTTTGGTATCGAACCAGTTGGATCAACCAATTCACGACTAAAATCGGCCGATTTTTCTGAGTTTTGCCAAGGACTTGTGGACAAGGTAAATATGTTGTTTAGCTCTCGTTTGGTTGGGTTTTCGGTTTCCTCTTAACATAACCCAACCCGAACCCAAAGCTACCCATCAATTTATTTGTTGAACCTTTCCCTTCTATTTCTTACATTTGCCGTGATCTGGAGTCTCTTTCATCCATTTGATTCATGTTGTAACTTTTTGATTCGTGAAGTGTCCATCGTAGCCTATAGAGTGAACAAAAGGCTGTAGCCTATAGCCCCCGCCTTGTAGAGTGAAGTTTGACAACATGGGAGTTTTACAGTGAAGTTTGACAGCGGTGGGAGTATAGTTTGCCAGTCTCCTAGACATGTATTACACAAAACACTTTGTGCCATTTTGAAATATTGACTTGTATATGGTACATTACGATATACATGAGTAGACTTTGGATATTTTGTCTCCAATGCTTTGGAATCATGGATTAGAATCTTGAAAATGTTGTTTTTCTTTAAAATTTAAATATTTATGTATTTTTGAGTAAACCGATTCATTAGATTCAAATCCACTGATTTATGGTCAATTAATTACTGATTTCGATTTCGATTCAAAGTTGACCGTTGACTGATTTCGAGTTCGATTCTGATTTTTAAAACAATGACTGTGAGTCGTTACTTGCATGAATGCAAGGAGTAGGGAAGGGGTGAAGGTTAATACCCCCCTTGATTCTCACCCTTATACACTTGGCATTTGGATTCGTCTGCATGCCTAATCCTAAGTTTGAAATCATGGTATTAAAAAGTTGATGTGGTTTGCCCCACTTTTTGCCAATATGCCCTTGCTTAAATTAACAATGACATTTGCCATTAATCCTTTTGAGTATTATAGGCTTGGAGTATATGTTTGAAAGCATTATCATTGAAATACGAATTTATGCCTTTAATCATTGCTATGGACTTGGTGATGGGTGATAAGGAGATTTGCCTTTATCTTCTCATTTGTTCTATGACAGTTGGTGAGTCTTCGAAGACCAACACACTTCTTGCTTTCATCTTTTGCAAAATTAGTATACCTTGGAATAAGGGCCAAAATTTCTACTTGATTGTTTGTCGTTTCCTCCAATCCCCAAGTATAGGTGAGTTCTTATTTTCCTTTGAGGTTATATATACCCCCTCCATGCCTGTTGCTTTGTTAAATCATCTAATTTTTCATCCACTAAAATAAGTATATAATATATATTGATATATCCCCTCTTCTTTTGCTATTGATGTATATCTCCTCTTTGTTTGTTATTTGTTTTTTCATCATCTCTCTTCACTACCTTTTAATTGCATTATTGCTTGACATCGTTCCAATAGGGTCAAAATTCATGGTGGAAGGAAATTTCGATTAGAAAACAATTACTCTATCCTTATTTTACCAAGTAAATTGAATATATAACACTATTTTACAATAGCTCAAATATATATAAATACTATCTTATATGACAACTTTTTTTCCAGGTTACAATACTTGGGGGAAATCCTTGGGTACTTCCCTCATTTTGAAGATGGTACCTAGGGTAAACCCTAGATTTTTTAGGACACAATGCTGCGTCAACAACATGGCTCAAAGTGGTTAGAACAATATACTCATTAAAGCTGAACATGTCACTTGCAAGAATTGAACCTGGGTGGGGAGGATAACACTCTTCCTCTCAAGTACCCGATCTAGACCCAATTGACATATCTTATATTTTTTTCAAAGAGAAAAAAGCGTAATTTCATTCATCATTTGAGATCAAAATTACATTCTGTAAGTTCACTGTTTCAGTGAATTGTCCAAGTCCTATAAAGCATAGGTTCCTTTGTTGAGACTTTTACGTCTACTTTCAAAATGCATAGAATTAAACATTTCTGTTTTTCAAAATTAAAGAGTTCTGTCCCACCGGACTATATTGCTGATTACATCTTCGTATGATATAGCAAAAAAGAAAATATACATATAGAGCTTATTTAATATTTTGAGTACATCCAGTAAATAACACGATATGTGCTTCAATCCATAAAAGGTCTGTGGTAGAAATCATAGCTCTGTTCGTCTCTTTCTTCTTTTACTTTCCAAGTGCCCAATTCCAGTAGCAGCCCTTTTTTGGATGCCTGGTCCGCTTTTTGGTTGTTTTCCCTGTACACATGTCGGCAGGAGAAGGAATCAAAAGTTTGAATGACTGTCTGAATATAATGTAGTGTATTTGCTAGTCTAACATTTCTGCAAGCTTGTGTTTGATTGGTCCAGTTGATAACATTGATAGAATCCCCAAAGACTGTCAACCTCTTTATACCCTTCTCTACAGCAAAGATAAGAAGGAGTTTTAGGCTCAGAATCTCTGCAAAGTTATTCGTACCCGCACCCAGGCCCATGGACAGTGTAAAGGAATGTGTATCAGACAAGTATAATACAACCCCTCCTCCGCAAAATTCATTTTGTGCTGCTCCGTCAAAGAACTCCCATGGGTAAGATTTGTCCAGATCAATATCCATATTCCTTCTCTGATTAACAGCCCTAACATGTTCAGGAAGTGCTTTGTAAATGCCCACAGATTGGGCATTGGTTATTTCAGGAACAATTGTTTTGTCCTGGAAGATGGCCCCGTTTCTTGCCAGCCATATCCCCCAAATAACTAACAAAGGTAAAGATTTCAACTTTTTATGTGAGACATGTCTCCACCAATTTTCCCACGCGCTGTTCACTGAATTGCCTTCCCATCTATAGTCCAATCCTACCAGACTCATACATTCTTTCCATACAGCAATCGAGAAAGGGCACGAAATGAAAAGATGAGAAATCGATTCCATTTCCTTCTTGCACAGAACACACCAACCAGGACCCTGAAAATTTCTCTTCTGTAATATGTCCCAGGTCGGAACCCTATTCTCTAAGACACACCACATAAATAGTCTTGTTTTTGAGGGACAATTTAACTTCCATAGAGATCTCCACCACCAATTCTCCTCCCTTACCCCGACCTCAGCACTTAATTTTAAATAGCCCATCTTTGGAGTATAAACCCCTGCCGGATCCGAGTCCCAAATCAATACATCCTCCTGCTCCGAGATCTGTATATGTGCCAATTGCAATCCTCTGATATAGTTTTCAAGTGAAGCGGCTTCTGGTTCCCCCAGCCCCAGCGTGTGAGCATTTTTGCAATGTTGAATCCACGGATCCTCTGGTCTCTGGTCAGCCAACTGATTTAATGTAGTGATCCCCCTTAATGCCAGAGCATTGATAACTTCGTCGGGAAGCACGTGATGATGTTCACTTCCAAGCCATGGGTCCCTTCCAATTTGTACCTTTTCTCCATTACCCACATCCCAAGTCAGACTTGACTCTATTAATGAGAAGGATTTCACCACAGCCTTCCAGATAACCGATCCCCCTGAATGTGACTTCCTAGGCCTCCTAATCCATTCCTCAATGCTCTCATGAGGAAAATATTTCTGTTTGATGACACGAGTCCATAAATTTGTAGACTTGATCAGTCTCCACCCTCCTTTTGCAGCCTGTGCTTGAGCAAACATAAAAATGTTTTTAAGGCCCCATCCCCCAAGGCCCTTTGGGACAACTATCCTCTTCTAGCTTACCCAGGGAGTCACCTGTCCTTCCTTCTTACCACTCCAAAGAAATCTGAAACATATCCTCCTGATTTGTTCTAGGATCCCTTTTGGAATCCATGATAGCGACATCTAATAAACTGGTATGGCTTCCAACACAGCCTTAACCAAAACTAGCCTCCCAGCTCTCGACAACCACCTATGACTCCATACTTGTAATCTTTTCTCCACCTTGCCTATCAACCAGCTCCAATCCTTTTTCAGGTATAAGTTAGCTTTTAAAGAGAACCCCAGATATTTAAGGCCCACATCAAGCCCGAAGGTGTTATAAGGAAAGTTCTCAATGAGTTCTAGCTCTTCTTCTGGGCGCAGCAGGTGTGTAGTGAGTGTTGACTTTTCTACGTTTATATCCATCCCCGTTGCTTTTGAGAAGAGGTCCAGAATCTCCTTCAGAACCCGAGTATCCCTTCTATCTCCAGAACAGAAGATCAGTACATCGTCCACAAATAGAAGGTGTGTAATAGCTAACTGATCACCAATACGGACTCCAGAGAAGCGTCCCAGCCTCTTTGCCTCGTTTAAGGCCCTGCTTAGACCTTCGGCCACCAGCAAAAAGAGCAATGGGGATAGTGGACAGCCTTGTCGAAGTCCCCTTTCAGCATGGAAGAAAGGAGAGGCCGCCCCATTTATTAACACAGAGAAGGAAACAGTAGTTATGCAAGACATGATCCATCTAATGAAATTTATACCAAACCCCAGATGTGTTAGAAGCAAACGGAGGTAAATCCAACTCACCTTATCGTATGCCTTAGAAAGATCAATTTTTAGAATAGCCCCTTTAATACTCCGGCTCTTCAAACTATGCATGCCTTCCTGTGCCACCCCTATGGCCTCATGGATCTGTCGGCCTTCCAAAAACCCAAATTGCTCAGCTGAAATATTCTCAGATAATATAACTTTTAATCTGCGGGCAATAACTTTCGAAACAATCTTGTAGATACAATTGCATAAGGAGATGGGCCTAAATTCATTGAGAGAAACTGGATTGTCCGTCTTTGGTATGAGGGCTATGAAAGTAGAGTTGAAACTAGCTGGAAATCTTCCACAGATTCGAGTATCTTCTACCACCTGTAAGAGATCCATACCTAGAACCTCATAAAGTTCCAGGAAGATTTCAATCGACCACCCATTCGGCCCAGGGCTTTTATCTTTTTGAAAACTTCCCAGAACTTCCTTTAATTCTTCTTCGGTCACTGGCCTCATCAACCTTCTATTATCCTCCTCCTCGGCAAACCTCGGAAACATCTGTGCAACCCTGATAACTTCAGCAATGGATGCCTGTGCTAGTGCCTAAAACAAAGATTCAAAATGATTCACCCCACATCTAGCTTTCCCTTCAAAATCAAAATGTTCTAGTCCTGCTTCATCTTTCAGGCACCAAATGGTATTAGCGGATTTTCTTCCCCTGGCATAAGAATGGAAGAATTTGGTATTCTCATCTCCGCACTCTAGCCAAATCGCTCGACTCTTGAGTCTCTAGGCTTCCTCCCTTTCCATCAATATAGTGTTCCTTCTTCCTTCCAACAAAACCAAAGCTTCTTTTGATTCCAAAGTCATTAACCCCCCTCCTTCCCCTCCATATATTTGTAAAAGCTCCTCCTCTACTCGCTTCAATTCTGCATCCTCCCTCATTCTTTTGGCAATAGCCCAGTCCTTGACCGCCCCTTTTAATCTTTTAACATTTTCAGCAAATTGAAAGGCTGCTGTACGATTAAGATTCTCATCTGCTGTACGATTAAGATTCTCATCAAAGGACCTCCAAAGATCCAAAAAGAGATTTTTGAAAGATTCATCTTGTAACTAAGATTTGTTATACTTCATGGGATTGGATGGATTGATAGGCCCTTTTTTCATCTCAAAGAAGACAGGAAAATGATCAGAATTACCCCCACTTCCTACCCATTGCCTAACTAGAAAAAACCTGTCCACCAACTGTTCAGCCACCAGAAACTTGTCCAATCTTTTCGCCACCCTAGCTTCTCCACCCCTGTTATTCCGCCAAGTAGGCTTCAACTTAATGGGCTCTATATCCAAAAGGTTTTTTTCAACCAGCCTCTGAAGAAAAAACCCTGCCTGTGGATCCGCTTGGGCATGAGGGCCCCAAATTTCAGTCTGTCCCAAAGTAAAATTTAGATCTCCCCCCACCACCACCGAGTCTCCTCCAAGATGTGTTTCCTATAGGAGAGAGTCCCAGAATGGAACTCGATTCACATATGGCTCATAAACATTAATCACTGATATACTTGTGCCCAAATCCACTGATAAGAGCTCAACTCCCAGAACTGAATCCATCCCCCACGAGTTTATGAGTTTGGCTGCACATAACCTCCATCCCATAGCCAACCCCCTAGAATGACCCCTAACATCCAGAGTCACAAAGGACCATCCTGCCAGCCAGCTCTCCAGTCTTTCCTTTATGATATCCCCTAAACCTAAAGTCTCTTGTAGCAAAATCACATCAGGGTGTTCAAGAGTAAGCACCCTTTTGAAGGCTGATTTCTTTTTGGGCCCAGCCAGACCCCGGCAATTGAACGACATAATCTTCATGTCCTAACGTTCTTCCCGGCATTCACTGCTCTAAGTGCCCTCTCAATAGTAAGTTGTTTCCCTTCCCGAAGTTCATTCTTGGCCCTCGACTGGGCCTTAGAGTCTGCCCCTGCCCTTCCTCACCGGCAACAGGTCTTTCCCCAAGCCCCCCCCAGACTTCTTTTTGCAAGATCGTAGGAAGTACCCCGATTCTGAAGTCTCAGGAGACGAGTAACCAGGATCCTCATCGCCCTTCCCAGGATCCGGCTCAAGTATGATCGGGGGATCTTCTAGCTTGTGTGAGTTAACATTGTATAATTCTAGGGTAGGTTCTGTGAGGTCATTCACCAGTATACATGAAGCCCCATCCCGGTCAGCCATCGAAGGCAAAAAACCATCTTCTGAAGGACCCGAAATAGTCAAATTTTTTAACCCCTCCACCCAATCAAGACCAACCAAAGTACACCGATTCAATAATAAATTTATAGAGGGAGAGAGAGAGAAAGTAGAAATACCCGGGATAGAAGGCCCCGGAGGAACATCATCTTCCATAGGTGCTGTAAGTGCGGCCTCGACTGCTGGAGCCGGTGGAGTCACAATGCGGGCCTCTGGTTCCCCCTCAGAGTCATGGCTAATAGGCTCAGAGTCCTCTGATACCTTCTCACTTCCCGAACCCTTTGTCACCGGCATGTGATCAGAAGCCTCCAATTCTATCGGATCTCCCTCTGAATCCACCTTTTGTACTTTTCTCTTCCCACCGTTCAATGTACGCAGCGGAAGGCGACACTCCGAGACCGGATGTCCATAAGCATGACACCTCCTGCACCGAAAAGGCACGTTTTCATAGTCTAGCATCTGTGAAATGATATCAGGCCCCCAGTCCAAGTTTATGGTCTGAGGAAGACCCTCTTGAATATTCATCTCCACCATGATGCGAGCCACCTGTTTGTAATGTGTTTCAAAGTAAGAGAGATCCGCCTCTAAGAAGTTTCCCAAAATATCCCCAATCTTTTGGAAGTGCTGAGGACCCCAGAAATGAAGAGGCAATCCAGGGAGCCGAACTCAGATGGGAATCTTGTCAACTCTCTCTCGACTAGCATCGAAAAGGGAATGCCATGGCTTTAGTAAAATCGGTGTATGGTTCAAATGCCAATTTTTAGTCAGGATCAGTCTCATGTCTGCCTCTGATTTAAACACCACCGCAAACCATCCACGAAGTAACATATCCACCTCCGGAACATAACCCAACAGTTCTCGCCAGTGTTCTTCCACCCAATCCACCACCGTTTTACGGGCAAAGTTCCTGCCCATAACCCTACCCACAATCGTCATCTGCGACATCTCTAGGACCCTATCCCATGTAATATCTTCTCCAACAGCATAGCATCCCGTCGCTCTGGTTTTAACCCAGCTTCTCTTGCGCCGCTTTGCAGGACCTCTGGTGTTCACCGCTTCCCTTGTCGTGACCTCTTTTGTCCCCTTCGGCGGCCCTGAAACAGAAATAGGGCTCGCACAACCCCGATGCTCCGATAAACCTAGCGGCACCCTCAAAACCACCTCAGTTCCTCCTCCCCCCGCCCCACAAGCTTGATCCACCTGCCTAGCCACCCCCACTTCCGCTACTAGGTCAAACCCACTCACAACTTCAAAACCCCCTTCCAAACTGGCTATCGAAAACCCTAGATTCCGGGAAAAGAAATCCCCCGCTTCCCTCCAGCTAGCACTGCTCAACAGGTCCACCTGAAACCCTTCGCAAACCACAAAATCATCCGACAGAGGTCTATGAGGGGAAAATGTGAAATAATCAGATGGTGAAAAGTCTGAAACCGGTCTCACCACCCCTATATCGGTTGAACCAGTTCCTTTTGGCCCCAGCCTCGAGGGATCCTCCAGATCCTCCAACAATCCTCCAGCTGGCACCCCCCAAACATCCTGTGCCTCCAGGTGGTCGCTAGAATAATCAACCAAATCCAGTCCTTCCATCGCTGCCACAACAGCCAAGCTAAAACAGACCCTATCAATAAGAAACCGATCTGCAGCAAACCCAAGCCGTTATCTGATAATAAACCCTACCATAAAAGCCAGAAAACAGTAGCCCAAAAGAACATCCGTGGGTAATAAGAAATTTTGCATAAGCCCAAAACTGTCATGATGATGGTGACAGGGGACGGTACGGTCAGAATGACCCACCCCCTGACATATCTTATATTACAACTATACATTTTTAAAATCTTATATATTATCTTAGTTAACATCATAAAATAGACATCAATGCTCCATCTCAGTGAAGTAGCCAAATCTAGGTACAAGATTAGCTCAAAAAAATGCGCTAAGTGACGTGAAGGACTGTATGAATATCTAGTAGGCCTCTTATGTTACAATAATATAACAAGTGTCTAATAGGCCTAGTGCCTCAATTTCGTACACTGGATAAACAAGAATACCGCAAATCTAGTGCCATTGCAAAAGTAACCCAAAGAGATCGTAATTGAAAGCATTACCTCTTGCTAAGACTGGTTGGTGCATAAGAATATCGCTAAGGAGATGATGATCGACAAGCAGGTAGTCCTGATTGCCAATGCCATCTAGGTCCAAAAGGAACCGTGCTAGAAATATCCTACCAAGATTGAGAGAAACACAAATTGAAGCCATAAAAATTGAAGTGCTTGGGATTGAACATGAAAGGATGGGGCATTCAAGAGCACGAGGGAGTGCAATGGCTCTCACGCTTGAATTAATGAGGATGAGACCTTTCATCCTCCAAAGGAGTCGTGGTTGCCAAGTGTGATTAGGTCCTTTAATGCTTTGATTGTGTAACATTGTATGTATTAAATCGTTCATGTGGAAAATCATTCTAAAACTAGAGGATCCACCTTTGTTTCGAGGGTCCCCCATTTTGGATGAGGACTCCCTTATCATGATTCACTACTTCATTTGCTAATCGAATAGCAATGGAAATGTTATGATGCAGAACATGAAATATTTGTACTTCATTAAGACCCTAAAGGTTCTAATTAATTTGCTCAAATGTTCTGCTCTATAATGTCCCTTTAACAATCTTCTTTCGCACTTGCTTGATGACAAGGAATGAGTCTCCAAATATCATAACCCAACGAATGCGAAGACTTTTGACAAGTTTGGAGCCCAAATATAAGGCATATGTTTCAACTTGATTATTTGTAGCCACACTTACACCTTGGGACAAAGATAATTCTACATGTCCATCAAGATTTAGAAGATCCTCCCTGCTTATGCCACCCGTATGTCATGTTTGTTGAATTATTGTAACTTCGAAGAATATTCTAAATGTATTTTCATATATTGTATTTCATTGGTCCCTGATGTTCCTATCGGGAGAATCATTAATGTAATCAAGTCATGTAGAGTCATGAGGAAAACCCTCCGTTGTAAGTTGGGTCATTAGCACCCTCCGGAATATAATTTTAAGTTGTTATTAGTCCTCCTAGAGAAGTCGGCCCAGTCAGGTATACTGGGGTTGACATAGTTGAGTAAAAAGTCAAGTGAACGAAAGAATATAAATAGGAGAGAGGTGCTCCTCATTTGAACACACACACTCACTTGGGTCTTGTCTTTTATCTTTTATACATCTTATACAGAGGAAGTTTTTGCTGGGTTTTCTTCCCCATGGGGGTTTCCCAGGATTAATCTTTGTGTTCTTTTTTGTGGCTGTGCCTGTCTATCTTTCAGTGATTTTTTTGCTTATGGTTATCTTATTATGATGCTAAATGTTATAAGATATGATATATCCATAAAAACTTAACATGGTATCAGAGCCACCTTGAAAGAAGTCTTTGTGCAGCCGAAACGGTGCTACAGCTACAACTATTGAAGATTAGGGTTTCATGCTTGAAAACCCTAAAATACTAAAACTAGTAGTTTTGGTAGATTCGCCATATCTCGATGTTGGAGAAGGCTCAGGAGCTGAAACTTTCACATGCCGAAGATGAATTCCTGATGTACCCTGTGTAAAAGTTTCAACCTCAGATTCACTATATTCTAGGAGATATGATTCCTCCAAGTTAGGGTTCCAGCTTCTCCCAGGATTTAGCCTTAAACAGGTGACCTAGGGAGAATTGCTATATCTCGGGCTTCGAAGGTCCAAATGAAATTTCGCAAGATGTTCTAGAAAGGGCACAGACTGTACTTTATGTGGTAAAAATTTCAGACCCCGAAGGTGAACCGGTGACACGTGGCTATTTGTACAAGTTTGCTCTTTTGAGCAGTCCTGAAATAAGCCATCTTGGGAAAATGAGCATAAGTCCCAATTGGTGAAACCAATTCTGCTCTAACCTGCAGTGTTGGAAAGAGGACATGCGAGGCTACCTCAGTGCGAAGTTTCAAACACAGAGGAGCAGTAATTTCAGAGATACTGCAGAAACAATATCAGGCATTTTGCAGAAGAAACTAAAGAAAACTAGGGCATCAGATATTTTGCAGTCCCGATCACAGTTTTGGGAAAATGAGTATACTGCTCAGCTTGCTTTGCGCAGGTGAATCTTTCTATCCAATCAGATCTGAAAGATACCTCATTTGAAAAAATAGGGTTTCTCTGTCAAACCCTAGGTCTACCAGAAGCATCATTCTAGAAAAGCTTTCAAGCAAGCATGAGATTGAAGCAATCTCATTGGTCCAAGAAGAAGCTGTTGATCCAGAAGGGGACGATGACAAACAAACAAAGATAAGTATTTGAATTGTCTTTCCTGTATATGCTGTGTATTATGCATGATATAATGTTTGCATTAATGACAGTATACTAATATGCATGTGATGGGTAAGTAGCCCATGGTGCTATACAACTCTCCATTGCTACTTGTCTAAAATGAGACCTTTTTGCTGACATATTGGATTAGTGCACAATCTAAATGATGTCATGGTAGAGATGGAAGGCATCTAGAAAGTTTTCGTGAGATATGGATGAATGTTGTATTGGCTAAACAGTTGCCTGATGCATAAGAATTTGTTGTTATGCATATGTTCTATGAAATGGTTCTAACCATGCAACTGGTGCATTTGACTTGTAGGAAAGGTCCTGTACAACCGCCTACAAGAAAAGGAGGATGAGACTTGTTCCGAAGAACAAGTGATGACAATTCAAGATTCACTCCAATAAACATGAACCTGAAGTTCCCAAGGTTAGGGACACTGTGACGGAAGAAAGAGCTTCAGAGAGCAGTAGATCCACCTCGATAAATGAAGACCATCTTGGGCATGAGAGATATTCCAAGATGAAGAAAAGTATGACGGGACTTCCAAACCAAAGTAAGAGGCCTCGGACACACTCTAGTTGTGTTTGATGCAAACCCTTCCACCTATGGAAGAAGCTATGATCAAAAAGTAACAGTTGATCATGGGGAATCTATAATGCTGCTCATCAATGCCATATAGTTAGGAAACTTCTTTGGACGCGTCATCTCTCTGAATGTGCTTGTAGGAGCCTCGACATTCTCTTGAGCATCCCTCATTGTTCGAGTGAACCATTGAAGTCTCTTGACAAAACTGGTAGGAGCTAGTGTCTCCTCTTCTTAGGAAGGTTGTTGTCTTGCACTGGAAGTCATCAGTGACTTTACCTCAACCTTCGGAACTTCCTGCTTCTCATTCTTTGTCATTGGAGTAGGCTCATGAGACTTCTTGAATGCAAAGTCTTCTTCAAAATTTACGTCCTTGCTTACCATTGTCTTTCTTTGCTTTGAAATAAAGACCTTGTAGGCCTTTGAAATCTCTTTGTAACTAACACACAAACTTGTCTTATTGGAGCGCTCCAACTTGGTCCTCTTCTCTATTGGCACATGGATATAAATTGGACAACCAAAGATGCATAAATGACTCAGCTTTGGTTTCACACCAGTGAATGCCTCCTTTGGTGTCCACTCCTCCAAGATCTTGTGAGGACACCTGTTCTGGATGTAGGTTGTTGTGTTGCATGGTTCTGCCATAGAAACATCACTAAATCTTAGTCATGTATCATGGCCTCAGTAACCTCAATGATCGATCGATTTTTTGCTTTACAACCCATACTACTATGGTTTGTATGGAACAATCAACTCCCTCTTGATTTGTGCCTCCTTGCAAAAATCCTCAAACTCCTTGGAGGTATAATCATCTCAAGATTCAATCTTCTTTCCCATTTGGCTTTTAGCTAGAGCTTCGAACTCTTAAAACTTGCGAAATACCTAATCTTTGGTCTTTAAGAAGTAGTTCCAAGTCTTGTGAGCTTAAGATAATATGAGATGATTTTATTAATGTTCGACTAATGACCACAAAAGTAGGTCAATGGGATTGTCGACGACCCTGAGATTTGGGTTCGAATTCGAGTTCGACGACCCTGAGATTCGGGTTCGAATTCGACTTTTCGGATGAAGTCCGAAATAAGGTTATTAGGCATTAAGTTTGACCATATACAAATTTCAAATATATATATATATATTAAAATAAAATATAATAAAATATAATAACATAAAGTGGTAAGAAATAAAAAATTCAATGTAAATAAACATATATTGTCATTAAATCATGATTATAAAACTCAAAAAAATAACATCAATATTATTAGAGCCAAAGGAGCGCAAAATAGGTTCCACAACTACCAATTTACAGTTTACAATAGCCATTCGTGAGAACATTATCAACTTCAAGTTCGCAGTCAGCAGGCAAATACCTTCGTAGAAACTGAAAGTTGAAACTAACAGCAGTGAGCACGAGTCACAATTCAAGTTGTAACTTGTGGAATTGAAGTGCTGGACGCCAAACTTCCAACTCAAAGGTCGAGAGACAACTGTGACTCACGAGGGTTCGAGCAGATAGGGGTTTGACTGACGATGACGACGAGAATTGAGGTGGAGTCACGAGTGAACATGAGTAGAATGTGTGCGATAAAGTGACGCGGGACGATGGGAAGTGAACTAAATTTCGAAAATGGTGATTTAGGGTTTCAAATTCGCCTTCGAATTCAATTCATGTTGAAATTCGTCTTCAAGTTTGATTAGCCTTGAGGTTTAGCGTTGAAATTTGCCGAACCTAAATGAACTTGTTTTTTGGTTCAAATTCGTCGAATTTCAAACTCCAAGGATGAAATTCGGCGAACCCTGTTACTTAAATTGTCGAGTACAATGATGTCATGCATGCTTTCTAAAATTGATCCTATCGACATCATCCCACAAACATCCGGATGTAGTAGGTATGGAATCTTCTTAGACCTACGTTCACTGCTTGGGAAAGTAACCTTGCCATGCTTGCCAAGTGTGCACCTTGTGCATACTTCTTGCTGCTCAATGCTGAACTTTAGAAGACTTGTGACTTTCTCCCTCAGAATAGGCAACACCTTATGATGTAGGTGTCCCATCGTCTTGTGCCACAACTTGCACAAGTTTTCACTGCCATGAACTAGGGCTCAAACATGTTCACTTTGTAACTTGTATAAATTTCCTTCCCTAATCTTGATCACTTGTGCTAATATTGGGCTAGAATCGTTTAGTTGAACTAGGACTTGTTTGTTCTTGAACTCTACTCAAAGCCCTTATTTTACATAATCGAAATTGAGAGCAATTTTTTTGAGACCATGAACAAGCAAAACATTGCTAAAATCCAAGTGTTACTTGATTGGATCCAGAAGGGAATAGTACCAATTCTTGCTACCAGATACTTGACATCATTGCCAATTTCAACTTAAGCTCTTAAGTTTTGCTTTTTTAAACTTGAAAACAATTGCCTGGATGATGTCATATGCTGATATGCCCCACTGTCCACATACAACGCATCTCTTGGAATTGTGCTTGAGGAAAGGAAAGATACCGGCGAGAAATCTTTCTTGAACTTGGAGGCAAACTGGTTCATTTGAGTTTCAGTAGAGGCTACTACATGATTGTGTTGTTGCTCACCTTTCCCCTTCTTCTTATCTAGACACCATTATGCATAATGTTTATGCTTATTATATATGAAGCACTTGATTTTACTCATTTGCTTCTTCCTTGGATGTGAGGTTGACTCCTCACTATTTCCATTACCCTTATTGGGTCCTTTACATCTGTCCTTCGTTTGAGCAAATAAGCAATGGTCACTACCACCTCCTTGCTTGCTGATGTTTAACTCCATTTGAGTCTCCTCATGGATACAGTCATCCCACAATCTTTCAAAGGACAAAATATTTTCACAAGCACAATTACCTTGGACAAATGTTTCCCATTGAGCTGAGAAACCATTTAGTGCCCTATTCACAAGCTCTTTGTCTTCAATCTTCTCCCCAACTATTCCGAGTTGATCACAAATCCACATGACCTTCTTTAGGTAACTTATAACTGTGTCTAATCTAATCATCTCTACTGATCTGAGCTTGTTATGCAATATCATCTTGTTGTTTATGTTTTCGCTTTGGTAAAGGCTAACTAGGGCATTTGACATATTCTTTGTTGTCTTCTTTTTGGATATGCAAGGGATCAGATGATTTTTTATAGCATCCACGATTCCACGATCATTTGCTTGGCTTTCACTTCCTTCTTCTTATGCATTGCAACCTCTTGAGGATTTGTCAGCGGAGTCACTGCATTGTTGACAATATCCCAAAGATCATTCTCTTCCAATATGAGAGTTACCTTGATTTTCCAATCTTTGCTCAAACCTAAGGTTAGTTGATGCCATCTTTTAGCACTATCTGATAGGTAAGTAAGCACTATCTTAAGACCCTGTAACTGTTGTCTCGGTTCTTGACAATTGGCTCCAATGCCTAGGTGATTGAAGTCCTTGTTGGAGTATCGGTACAACAACAACCGCCGCACCTCTGGGAATTTAAAAATGTGGACTAACCGCCACTCTTGGTGATAGGGCCTTGTGTTGGGTTTCAAATGTTCATCAACATCTGCAGGTTTTGGTGTAACGACAAACCTTACATGGTATTTGAGCATAGGTCTCAGGTTCAATTCCCCCGAGCTACGCCGGAGGGGGGTGTTGGAGTATCGATACAATAGCAACCGCTGCACCTCTAGGAATATAAAAATGTGGACTAACCGCCACTCCTGGTGATAGGGCCTTGTGCTGGGTTTCAAATATTCATTAACATCTGCAGGTTTTGGTGTAACAACAAACCTAACAGTCCTTATGTTCTCAACCAAACAGATCTGTTAATGGAATTGCAGAAATTTAACTTCTTCACATAGCAACCATCACACAATAGTTGAAAAGTAAATAGCAGATGTGTAAAACAATTTACACACATACATAGGGAATTTCTCCTTCAAATTAGCTTATCATTAAACTAATCAAAGGTTAGAAGGAAGCCTCCACAACTACTAAAACTTTGAAGTTGCATGATAAACAAATTCACCCTTAACTTGAGGTGTATGGCTTGGTAAAGAGAGGTACCACCTGCACCAAAAATGTTAAAACAACAACTGCTGTTATACACTTTGCTGTACGATACTGTATGACTTGCTATATGAATTTGTACAATCGAATGGATCTGCTGTATGACTCCTCTCAGTTGATGCACAATGCTTTGTCTCTCTCTTTCGTTTGCTGTCCCTATTTGACAAAATCTGTTTCTGAACTCTCTATCTTGACTTGTCTTTATACTTGTCCTGAAACCCTAATCTCTTAGTGACATGTACAATTTAGGTTAATCCTAGTCTAAGTCGTTAATGTAGTCAATACACTTTATTAAACTCAACAACTAAATATAAGACTTTTCACTTTTTCCTAAAGTGAATTACAAAATAGAATTACTTTTTGAAATATCTCAAATCACTTGCGACATGTTCACACCGAACCTGTGTTGAGGTTCTTTCTTGAGCTATATTTTTCAACAATTGTTTTTATAATATATGCTTTAATCCTTCACATAACTATTGGAATAATCACTTATCTTTGCCCCTGAGCAACTTTGAAGTACTTGTTTGTTCATTAGTTAATTGTCATCTTACTGGTAGTTTAGTGTCTGGTTTATATAGTAGCAAGAAAACATGCACATACTAATGTGCATTACAAGTTTAATGTGAGGGTATATCTACATTATATCATCTTTGGCTCAAGGAAATATAATTTCATCTTTTTTGTGGATACATGCCTCATTCTAGATGTTGCCACTTTACCCTTGGAATACATGGAGATTCACAATGACATTTTCCAAGATAAATGCATTAGTATGTACTTTTTGCATATGCATCATCGAGTTCAACTTTGTCTCATTTTTTGAGACTTACAAGCATGTGTATTGCACAATTTAATACTTGTTACAATTTTATTTTGAGAAGGTTATTTGTATATCAACATTACAATATCTATGGTTTATATTCCTTAGCATTTCATTAATGCCAAGTGCACATCTACAAGCATGTGTAATGCACCTCTAAATTTAATACTTGTTACAATTTTATTGAGAAGGTTATTTGCATATCAACATTACAATATCTATGGTTTATATTCCCTAACACTTAATGAATGCCAACTGGGTATTATTGGAGAAACTCATCAACGGACAAAGTAAAATCCGGTAACAATATTTAAGAACATCTTATTCCTTTTTTTTGTACTATTGGTTTATTTAGATTGAGAAATTTGAATTTATTCTTTTATACCAAATGTAAGGGACGTTCCAGATTTCTTATTTTAATCATGGTTCCATAATAATTATTTATATGAAAAAAGCTATGGCATGCATATTATTGATTCGACATGATTTTTAGCAGAAAAGTACATATTTATAACAAGATAATATCCAAGAACTCAATCCATCATAGAATCATAACTTAATAGTCAACCAATATTCTAGGGTTCCTTGGGGACGTGTCCCCCAGGGTTGGGGATGCACTCTCCTCGTTTCCCATGTCTCGAGGGCTTGGGGACTCCTTGGGAAATGTTTCCCCACGTCCCATTTTCTCGAAAACTCGAGGAAACTCACAAGGAATGTCTCAGAGAGGTGGGGGACTTTTGAGCGTCCCCTCACGAAAAATGGGGACGCCCAGATGCCCCTACACGATTTTCAATTTTTGTTTTCATAACTTAAAAACAAAAAAACATGGTTTGGTTGGTGTGCTATTGGTCACTCATGAGAGTGACAATGACTTAGATAGTGACACTCCCTTTGATGGTCTTGATGGCTTCACACAGTGGATGCATGGGGAGGACCGGTCCATAGAGCTATCTCCTTGATGCTCTTTTGATGCTTTCAACTTTCTTTTCGTTACTTTTATTTTCAGTATTCATTGTCCATTGTTAGTTTTCAATTTAATTTGTCACTCTAGAAGTAGATACCATCATCGATGACCTTAGACTAAGTCTTTGTTTCACCACACTTTTGACTATTTAAAATTGAAGGTGTCTAGGACTTGCTGTGACATGTCTATGATTCATTTTCATGATTTTAATATTATAAACTTTCAAGTTTCATCTACTGTTTATGTTTATAATTCAAATTTATAATGGAAGATGTGCATGCATTATAAATTTAGAATTGATCAATGTGAGATTCAAATACTCAAATGATAAATGATTCATAAATCAATGATGAATTGAAAACCGTGTTTACTATGATGAATTTGCTATTTACGTTTTAGTGATGGGATGAGGAATTTATATGTTTATATGTTAGGCTTTATATAAATTATATATATTTTAATTATTTTAAAGGCCTTGATGTACCCCCATCCCCTAATTTTTTTTTAAAATTTGGGGATGGTCTCAACATGTCCCCATTGTGCGTTTCCTCATTCCCACTCTCCTGCATCCTGGAAACTTGGTGGAACACTGCAATATTCAACTTAGCCACACCTATTTTGGCCATGTCCAAGTAGCCAAAACGCTTAGAAACACTATAATGGGTGTGAAGCAACTTTGGTTACACTATAAAGTGCTTCCAAATTTGGAAACGTCTTATGATATGATGGGTGGCTTTTCCAAGGTGTTTTGGTGATTTCTTGTGATGTTTCGAGCTTTTATAACAAGTTTTTGGGCCCACCCAAGTGCCCATGAGGGGCATGGAACCCATTGGAAAAAATTGCCTTGTCCACACCAATGACCCTTTTAAGACAAAATAGAGAGGATTGAAGTTTGAGGAGTTTGCCAACTTTTTTTTTTTAACAGAAACTTGAAAGTAAATATATATTAAAAGGGTTGTGCATAGCCATTCAGTACATAGCTAAAGAAACTGATAGGTAAAAACTGAGATAGAGTATCTACAACTATTGCTGGCCAAAAAGAGAGCCTTTTAATACCGTTATGGTAATTCCTACTATGTACTATAACTGAAGTAGTATAGATTTGAATGAACTGTTGGTTCAAAACTGCACAAAAAAGCATTTACTAGAAGGAAGAAGTCATTTGGGTTTGCTTGGGAACCCCACAGGCTGGGTGACAGAAAATTCATCCGTTTGCTGAGCAACTTCTCCATGATTGTCTTGACAGTGGCTACACTGATTCATCTGCACTAGTTTCTAGAGATCTTCCTGAATGCGATCCATTGTGCCCATCAGCTCTTTGAGATCCTTGTCGTGGTCGTTGATACGAGAGTCATGGCAGCTAATTTGATAAGAGACATGGCACACATCTGCAACCAATTGCTTAATGTCAGACGCCATACCCCTATTGTCCGTGAACCCCACAGGCTGGGTGACAGAAAATTCATCCATTTGCTGAGCAACTTCTCCATGATTGTCTTGACAGTGGCTACACTGATTCATCTGCACTAGTTTCTGGAGATCTTCCTGAATGCGATCCATTGTGCCCATCAGCTCTCTGAGATCCTTGTTGTGGTCGTTGATACGGGAGTCATGGCAGCTGATTTGATAAGAGACATGGCACACATCTGCAACCAATTGCTTAACATCAAACACCATATCCCTATTGTCTGTGATGCCCATTACTACGAAGTCTGTGAGTCTACGTATGTTTTTCTTCATGTTGTCAAGTCCCTCCTTTACACTACGCTGCCCAGAACCGAAGCCTCTGTAATTCATACTAAAATCTGCAAACTGGGAGGAAATGTTGCCAAAGGGGTCACTTGGATTTGCCTCAACAGGGGAGGCCCGAAACCAGTCGACAAAGTCTTCACTATTCAACCAGGAGGAGGCCACTTCTGCTAAAGTCACAGAGGGATTTGCCATAGAGAGTTCGGCCTCTGAAGAAATTGCAGTTGCAGAACTCACAGAAAGGGTAAGAAAGGAGTTGAGGAGCTCTTCTATCTCGTCGGGATGCTCCAAGAGTAGACGCTGTGTCAGAGGGGAGGCCAAAAGATGATACAGGCCGACGGAATGCCGTGTGAAACACCAGAGCGACAAAGGATACGAGCTAGCAGAACCAGAAAGGAGGAGCTCTACACCATCTGAGGAGAAGGCCGAATGCAAAGGAGGAGGGAAGAGGGTGTTCAAAACCTAGTGAGAGCCCATGGCTCATGTGGAGGGGATGACTGTCAAGTGGGAGAAGGATGAGTAATGAAGGCAGGAGAAGACATGAGTAAGGGGGGAGGACAGAGAGTTAAGGAAGGGGGGAGCGAGAGGCCACGCGTCTAGGAGATGGCTACGCAGGCTGCCAAGGAGGGGCACGAGGATCCATGTGACGGGATAGGCAGGCGCCAATGAGAAGAGGTCGATTGAAGGCAGAGGGAGGAGACTTAGGGCTAGATTAGGGGATGAATTTGTAAGCAACATCGAGATTATTGAGTGAAATGGAGCCTTGGGGAAGGGAGGAACCTTTATTGGCTAAGTTTTCAGCGTTAGCATTGTTCGATCTTAGGATGTGGTAGAAGGAGGTGCTGAGGGGGAGAGGTAATTGAGAAATCCTGTCGTAGTACTTCCTGCAGTTTAGGTAGCCAACAGAATAGCCCGATCGCATCTTTAGGATGACATGGCGAGAGTCCCCGAAAACAAGAAGGTTTGAGATGATTCCTCGATCTGCCATTTCCAGGCCTTGAAGAAGCGCCAACCATTTTGCCTCATTGTTGGTCTTATGTCCTAAACCCCAAGCAAAAATCTTAACTGTTTGTCCTCCATGGTCAAGGATGAGCCCTCCCGCACCTGCCTCCCCAAGGAGTTTGCCAACTTGATAATCATAGGTAATATTAGAAAGTACAAGTGGACATTCTCCTTTTTCATGCCTTTTCTATTCTTTACCTAGATTTTAATATTACCATTAATTGTTTCAAGATGTTTGAGTGGTTCTAACCTCATTGAACTTCATATGGGGAAAGTAGAATTTCATAATTCCATTCAGAATTCAATAGACTCAATAATTTTTGAGATTTCAAGGTTGGCATGATTGTAACGTTTCCACTGGATTCTATCATGTATGAGTGAATGGGATTGACTTTAGTCAATATCACCAAGCTATGGGATTTTGCATTATGTAATCATCTATGGGAGTTAACATAGACATGGATTTCTTTCTAAAATGTCACTTATGTGTATCATTTTTATTTTCTTGGAAGATATTGTGTTATTTAAAATATTATAAATTAAATTTTCTATTTTTTAAATAGTTTGTTTTCACGTTTTGTGCAATTCAGACTTAGCCATATAATCAATAGTGGACAAAGGGTCTTAATAATCAAAGGTCATGGCCCTACCATATAGTTATTGCGTCGAGAGGCGCTTTACAGCCCAGTATGGGAGAGATCTTGTAACGTTACGTAACGTTATTTTTATTAATAACAAATAATTTTTTTAATTATAGGCTAAAATAAATATCGACCAGAAAAACCACTTAATATGAGGAAGATGTTGTACTATTCCTACCTAACAAAACAATAAAAAGGTAAAATTTAATTATCCGTAAAAAAAATGGAAGATGTTGTAATATTCCTACCTAACAAAACAATAAAAAAGTAAAAATTTAATTATTTGTAAAAAAAATGTGGATTAGGAAAAAAACACAATATGGGGAAGATGTTGTAATGTTATTACCTAAAAAAATAATAAAAAATAAAAAATTGAATTATCCGCAAAAAAATGTTGGCCTTGCACATGGTTTTAAAACCATGTGCATGGTTTTAAAACCATGTGCACATGGTTTTAAAACCATTTGCAAGGCCTTCTAAACAACCCATGGTTTTATTGTACATGGTTTAGGAGGGCCTTCCAGATGGTTTTAAAACCATGTGCAAGGTCTCCTACACAACCCATGGTTTTATTGTACATGGTTTAGGAGGGCATTGCAAATGGTTTTAAGACCATGTGCAAGGCCTTGCATATGGTTTTAAAACCATCTATGGGGAAATGTTGCAATGTTTGTTTCTAACAAAATAAAAAATAATAATAAATATTATATGTCGGCCATAAATAATATTAAATAATAATAATAATAATAATATATGTGGACCTTAACTAAAAAGATGTGTCTTTTGGTTTGAATCAAATCAATGGATACCTAAGAAGAGATTTGATCCCTCTTGGCGCTTGATAGAGCCTAGGATTTGGATCTAGGCTGGTATTTGCGTCGAGAGGCGCTCTACAGCCCAGTATGGGGGAGATCTTGTAATGTTATGTAATGTTACATAACGTTACATAGATGTCGACTACAAAAAACAAAACTTTTAATTATCTTCCAAAATAAATGTCGGCCACAAAAACAACCTAATATGGGAGAGATGTTGTAATGTTCCTACCTAACAAAACAATAAAAAATAAAAAATTTAATTATCGGCCATAAAAAATGTAGGTGAGAAAGACAACACAATATGGGGGAGATGTTGTAATGTTTCTACTTAACAAAATAATAAAAAATAATAAAATTGATTATCGAAAAAAAAATGATAGTCCTGCACATGGTTTTAAAACCATGTGCAAGTCCTCGTAAAAACCCCATGGTTTTATTGTACATGGTTTAGGAGGGCCTTACAAATGGTTTTAAAGCCATGTGCAAGGCCTCCTAAACAACCCATGGTTTTATTGTATATGGTTTAGGAGGTAGTTGCAAATGATTTTAATACCATGTGCAAGGCCTCCTAAACAACCCATGATTTTAGGAGGGCCTTGCACATGGTTTTAAAACTATGTATGGGGGAGATGTTCTAATGTTCTTTCCTAACAAAATAAAAAATAATAAAAAATATTATATGCTTACATAAATAATATTAAATATTAATAATAAAAATATTATTTGTGAACCTTAAATTAAAAGATGTGCCTTTTGGTCTGAATCACATTAATGCTGAAAGTTGAGTCCAATACTTAAGAAGAGGTCTGCACCTCCAAAGATTTGATCCCTCTTGGCGCTTGATAGAGCGTAGGATTTGGATCTATGCTGGTTATATCTAAATGACAATTTACGTAATTTGTGAGTTGTTACATTACTTTTTATTTTCTTTTTTCTTTTTCAATAAAATACATAACATAGGTAAAATGGGCACATGAAAGTTAAAACTCCAATATAATTCAATGCAGTTGCAAACTATGTATATTTTCTTGATAGGCAAATTTTGTTAGTTTAATATGGACTCGATTATAGGTGATTAAAGATAACCTTGATTCGGTCAATAATAGTTTTATTGTTGGACTGGTGTTTAGTGGGTCCACAGTATTTGGTAATCTATAGTATTTTCCCATGGTATTAGTATGTGATGAGGCCTATATAAAGGCTTGTGTAACTATATTGTAAGATGTTCCTGTGTGTGGCCAATGTTGGTTGGATTGGCTAGATTGGTCAAGGATTATTGAAGATTTCTATGGTTGCTAGTTTTCTTGTAAAAGGGTTTCCAGGGTAAAAAAAAGTCTTCATCGTGTGGCGTGTTTTTTTCATATTTATTTTATTTCTCTTTCCATGATTATAGATTTAACATCTAGTATTAGAGTTGGCCATACCTGGACTCTGTGGAAAGAGTGGTCTGATGCTCAAAGCCTTGGAGAAAGCATTTGGGATAAAGTCTATGAACCATGGTAAATGACTGCTAGAAATGCATGCCTAGGATGGAAATGAAAGGCATTGCAGAGATAACAAGTAGAGCATTGGAAGAAGCACAAGAAAGATAGATGATGAAGAAGTAATCGGTTCAGTACATTGTAAGCATTTTCTATGGATTTGGATTTAATCACGATGTAAATGGGCATATGATTGTAAGACCTATTTAGGCATTCACACCCTTGGTTTATTGGATCACTTGTGTAAAGTCTTGACATAGAATTAGGTGATAGGGGGGGCATGTTGTATTCTCGGAGACAGTTATAAACTTTGAAGGGGGTAAGTGTTAACCCCATGTGAGGTTTAAAGGGGGGAATGTTGGGTTAATCTTGACTTGGCTAATAAAAAAATTAAGATAACCTTGATTTGGTTATTAATGGGTTTACCGCTGGTGGTTTATGGGCCCATAATTTTTGGGTAGCCAGAGTATTAGTATGTGATGAAGTGTACTTAAAGGCTTGAGTAACAATATTGTAAAATGCCTAATGTGGTCAGTGTTGGTCGGATTGGCCATGGATTGGCCGGATTGACCAAGGGTAATGAAAGATATCCTTTGAAGACTGGTTTTCCTGGTAAAAGGTTTCCAAGATAAATATTGGCCATTATTATGTGCATGATTATTATTGTGTATTTTGCTTTCTCCGCATTGCATGGTAAATTTTAATAAATTCTCTATTGTTTTCTCTTTTTGTGTAATTGTTTTTGGTTGTTATTGATGCATTCTACAACTGACTTGCAAAATTCTATATTATAGAGATGAAACGGATAAAAGAGTGCAAATGCAGCTACAATTTTCTGGGATATATAATGTAATGTAACAAGTAATAGGGACTTATGCATTTATGCACTGTTTGGATAACTGCATTATCATTAATGGATTGCCTGTGAAGAAAGTTGGACATAATTTGTGTTGTACAATATAAAATTGCATTTTCATGAATAGTATATATTCCTGTCTACACAAACTAGCATGTGAAGTTAAAGCCTAGAAGAACTATGCTAGCCAATGAACAATTAAGAGGGAGCCCACTGTCACCTCACCAACCCTCTTCTACACTTTAGGTTGGATCTTCTCCAACAGAAGAGGAGCTTCTGTATGGAAGGATTGCTAAGGCTACGACAAGGAGATTCAAGGTGATATGAAGAGATAGGCTAGCAAAAGTGCTGCAAAACAATGAGTTGTAGCAATGCAAAATGTAAGGTGATGGAGGACCAAGATTAGTGCCTATTCAAGTGGCAAAATGGAGTCAATAAGCAATAATGTGGGCTGCAAGTGGGTGGTAAATGGGTTTAGTTATTGCTGTTACAAACATGCAGAAAACTAAAGATGGTACATATTCATATGGCTGGAAATATATGAAAAAGGCCCCTTCCAAATGAGCTTGTATGCACATGCAAATCAATAACATGTGATCGTTTTACTAGCTGAAAATCAACATGCAACCCTTCACTGAAATGGTATAGCTTAAAAGCATCAACTAGAAAGTAAAAACAACAATAATTTTGTAGGGTATCACCTCATTGAAAACTCTTATTCGAGAGACATGACTACCGTGTGCTCAAAACCCTCAATTGCAGTAGAATTTGAATAGTATTCCAGTAACATAATCTGGAAAGATATGAAAAGATGGACAGCCACACATAAGAAGCCCTTAACTTTCCATTAACCTTCCAAAAGATATCCAATAGGGTTCAAGAGAGTTCTCACACAAATCCAACCATGTTTTACAATGAAGAGCTCCCTCTTCTTATTGTACACAACCCAACGTTTACATTTGCATGGGGTAGCCAAGTGTACAAACTTGCAAGAGTGTGTGCTCATGCAAGAGTGCCACATGCAAGAGAGTGATGTGCCCATGGATGAGAGAGGAACATGCAAGAGGGTGTGCCCACCATAAATCAAGGAAAGAAAGTTTGCCCACAGTTAAAAGAGGGAAGAGGGTGCAGCCCACCATTTTTTTAAGGATTGTGCTCCCTCTTTAATCCTAGGGAGGTGCACCTATCATAAACCAAGGGATTGATTTGCCACATGAAGGAGAGAAAGTGTGCTGACCATTTTTTAAGGAGGTGAACGGTCACTCCACTCAGATTAAAATTTTATCAAATACAATTCTTCATCTTATGCTACAAAATATGACTACAATATTTTGCATGATGGTGTCCCCTTAGGAAAAGCATGAAAAATATATCCAGATAAACATGCTTCAAGGGACTGTAAGCCATGTGCAACAGATCATGTTGTGTTAGGATCGGAATGTGAAAGAAGTCTTCCTAATAATTTATTCAGAAAGACCCCCAATAAGTGTATAACCCTCGGACGATATGAGAGGTAACACCCCCTTCCATTATTTGTTTATGATTACTTACAAGATCTACAAGGCCTTCATTTTAGTATTATAAATAAAAACCATATTTACACTTGAATTATTTTATTAATTATATAACTTGATGCTCTGGAATAGTAAATGGTTTAGGATATATGGATTTCAAGCTTTCTATTTTACATTTCTTTCTCACTTTGAGTGTTTGTCTGTGTAGTCAGAAGCTTGTTGATAAGTGCATTTGCACGAAACAGAATTTGAGCTTTCCTTGATTTTCTTGTCACGAATTCAGAATTAACAAGATCCTTTTGTCAATTATTAGTATTCAGTTACTTCAGAATTAGCAAGACCATTTTGTCAATTAGAAGTATTCAGTTCCTTTAGCTGTTATTTGTCACACTTATTGACAACCTAAGCATATTACTTTCAGGATATTTGTGAGAGTCCAAATTTGCAAATAGTGTTCTAGGATTTGCTAGACTGCATTTGGCTGTAGCAATTGTTATCCCAATATGAATAAGTCCCTTAGCTTCTTTAAGTGTATTTTGGTGCAGAAGCGCAAACTCTCAGATATTTTGGGCCCTCAATGGAGTAAAAAGGAACTTGAACATTTCTACAAGGCTTACCGCAAATATGGGATGGATTGGAAGAAGGTTAGTATTCTATGGAATTTGCAACTATATTGACTATCCTGTGAAAAATATGAGAACTCTTTTTTAGCAAGTCTTATAGAATCGAAAAAATGGTTTTAAAAGTTGATGTAGTGATTGTTAAACGTTATCCTTGTTACCTCTGTATATATTTAAAGAACTTGAATTGAGATTCTTAAAATGATTGGTTGTGACCATTGATCTTCTGATATTGTCATCCGGTCAACCCATTTATTTCAGTGACTTATTTAGGCTATGCTATCCATAAGAATCAATTCCATGAGAATGTACTCTACTCCCCAGGACTTTATTTTAATATTTTGTTTTTGAACTGACCTCATATTTGTCTCCTTACATGGCTTTGGCTTTGCAGATTTATTTGAGACATTCACAATTGCAATGCTTGTTTTTTTAGTATTTTTTATGTAAATATAATGTACAATTATCGAGCCACATTCTTGTCTTTTGTTCTTGGGCTTTCATGAAATATTTATGGTTTTGCTCTTTGGTTTATGATTAATTCTTATACCCACAATTCACGAATGAGTAACTTAAGCGCATGTTTATTGTTTCAATGTGATTTGACATACTTATGTCATTTATCTACTATAATCATATTGCACATTCTTTGGTTTAGGTTAAGCTTAGTTGATAACTGTGAATATCTTATGTCATAATCATTTGTTGAGAATTGTCTAGCCTGTGTAGTTTAGTATTGCAACAATTGTTGCTGTATAGCATCATAACTAATGTTTGCTTTGGTGTTGTTTTATCCAAGTGGCATAGTTCCATGAGTCTTAGCATAGACATAAAGATTTCATGCTTGTAGGTGTTCGATCACCCCTAGTAGATTGATCCTTGGTGTTAGAGTGTAGGCACTTCGCCTTTGTGCTTACCTTGTTGCTAGTTTTCCTTTTTATTTGTTAGTTGTAGTGATTGATCCATGTTTGACAAATTTGAAGAGAGTTGAATGCTAGTCTAGATTAGATTTGATTTCTGGAAGCACAATGTGATCAAACTCCCTCAATAGACCTTTTGACACACTTGATGCTATTTGGATCTGTAGGTAACACCCATTCCATTGGCTTTGTTGGTTGTTATGCAAGCATTGTTTATATGATCTTGGTTGTCAACTTGACCAAGATCCACCTGGTTATTTGATTGGGAATGCTCTTGCAGGAACTGCTTGGTCCCAGGCCAAGAATCTGCCTGGTCCCAGACCAGGGGGTCTCTGTCTCAACTTGCAGGATCTATCGAGTCCAAGAAACTGTCTGGTCCTAGACCATAATACCCTAGTCACATTTAGGGGCCCTAACCATATGTTAGGGACTATGCCATGGCATCAACTTGCTTGGTCCCAGACCAAGAACCCCAGGAGACTACTCGGGGCCCTAGGGTACCTTCTAGGGTCTTACTTTGCCCTAGTTAGTTGACTAGGGTACCATCCTCCTTGAGAATGGGTCTCGCAGCTGCAAACATCTTAGTAACTAACCAAGTGATTCCATTCTTAAAGAATGGCTCTCAACCCCAGGTTGAGCTTTAGTCCCAAACTGAATTAAGTTGATCAACTCCTAGTAACTGACCAGGTGCCTCCATTCTATCGTAGAATGGCTCTCGATGCTGCTCTATCTTTAATAGGGGTCACAAAACAACACATTACAATGGATTCGTCTTGCATGAGGAAAGAGATGTACAACCATATGGATGGCTTGCAATCTAATCAACTTACTGAATACCAAGCAGACTGAACAGGTGATGTAGGAACACTTTCCCTACATGATGGATCTAATTCATAAAGATACATCAACGCATAGTCCTAGTATTCTCTTTTACAAACCAACAGTAGAGAAATGCATGTATTAGGCACATGGCATGAAGAGCAAGGAGGAAAAACTTTCACTACATAGCAAATTCAAATTTAAATGATGTTTACCAATTTGGAAGTCACACCATGAATGGATATTCAACTATGCAAACCAATGAATTGTATTTCAGCAGCAATATTCCAATTGTATTAGCTCCAAGATATCTCCAAGCACTGAAATGAAATTACCATAGTTTCTCTAAACCACCAAGAACCATAAAAAATAGAGAAGCCTTGTTTATATAGAGTTCTAGGCTCAAAACCTCCATGATGAAATAATAATATCCATACTAAAACCCTATATTTAATCTAGGAATGCATAAACTAATAATATTCATCTAGGTGGGACATGTTCAACAACCAATAAAATATAGGTGGCCATGCCACATCTACAAATCTCCAAGCAAAAGAGGTTAAATCAAGGGGTACGCTCTCCTAGAGTTGTCAGAGACAGAGTGTCAAAGCTCCAATCCCCTTCTTGGACAATGCAAGGGGACCATGTCAAAGTGTTGAATAAACAATAAAGTATCCATCCACCATGAGTGTCCTCCTCAAATTAATAATAAAGAAAGCAAATACAATGATTCAAGTGATGTGTTCCTCTAGAAGAAGTCTAACATCTTGGCATTTGTGGTCAAAGATGCTATGCGTTCTTCTCATGTGAAGCATCTGGGGCATATGTGTGAAATTTGTAATGTCCCTACTTGGAATTTTAGAGAAAAATTTGGGCAATTTTTGAGCTTTACTAGTCAAGGCTGTAGGGGGTTCCCATTGACTCAAATGGTTTTGAATTTGAAATGCAAGGGTATGATGAGTCTTAGAACATCCCAAGATGACCTATGAACACTTTGGATCTGACTTTAAGCTTCTGCAACTTGGTTTGGGGCTAAGCAGAACAAAATGCAAATTTCCTAGGAAATTGAGGTCAAATTTGCCCAAGCGTGGAAGCCAATTTGGCTCTCCAACTCACGTATGACCCTCCCAAATTTTAGAATGGAGTATGGAGATGAATATTAGACATCAATGGCGATCATTAATCATGGTTATTGAGCTCTGCAAACTGATTATTATGTGCAACATTTGTATGGTAACTTTCATGGAAATTGCATTACTAGCTCAATTTGGACACATGAAAAGTATAATAGATGGTTCAGAGAGTAACATGACATATAGTGGTCATCTACAACATACAAATAGTTGTCCCAACAACATCAAACTCAGAAGAAAATCCCTCATACAAATCTGATATAAAACTCCTTCAAGATTGAATCCAAAGTCATGAAAACTAGTGATTCAATGGCATGAGAATACAAGCTTTTCACACATGCGTTTCTTTAATTTTGAGCTACAAAGCAAATGGACATTAAAGTACAGAGTCATACATCTTATATGGCTTCCCTGACATCATCAAACTCAGAGAAGAACCCTCATACAAATCTGATATAAAACTCCTTCAAGATTGAAGCCAAATTCATGAAAACTAGTAATTTATTGTCATGAGAATGCAAGCTTTTCACACATGGATTTTGAGCTATAGAGCATATGGACATGAAAGTAAAGAGTCATACATCGGATATGGTTACCCCAACATCATCAAACTCAGAGAAGAACCCTCGTACAAATATGATATAAAACTCCTTCAAGATTGAAGCCAAATTCATGAAAATTAGTAATTCAATGGCATGAGAATGCAAGCTTTTCACACATGAGCTATAGAGCATATGAACATGAAAGTATAGAGCCATACATCATATACCCAAGCTTGGGCATGACATGGACTCAGCAAAGTGCAAGCACCACTCCAACAAGTGCACCATCAACATGAGAGTGTGAGGGAATGGAGAAGAAGGAATGAGAGAAGAGGGAGATGGGTGAGAATTCGAGCTGTATGTACCTTCAACTTGCAACTAAACACCATCAATAAGCTCCATTGAAAGGTCTGAATGGCCTCTCCATCAACCAACTTGAAAAGGAATCGAACTCCCTCGAAATTGGTTCAAGCAAAGAGAGTAAACACCCATCGTGCAATGGACAAGCGAAAGCTCTCCAAAATGCCATAGGCCAATTAACAAATGATCAAAGATGCCCCGTTTCGACTTTCTCCTCATCTAATAACCTCCTTGACCTCATTTCCCTCCAATAAACTCGAATTACCTTCCCATTGGTTCATTAACTTGAATTAGTGTTAATCTAGGTCATTACATTAACCCAAATAACACTTGTCTTGACTTTGCTTGCTTTTCCTTTATGAAATTCGACTTGGAACCTTTCATGAAGCTTCCTTGGGACCCACACACACCTCATGCGCCCTCTTGGGTATGTTTTTAGCTCTTACATGTAATAGATGTCATAGAATATGTCATAGTTGTAAGATAATATGTCATAAGTGCCATAAGGTGTCATATAGTTGTCATAACTGTCATAGAATCTTGTCATTGCCTAAATTTAGCCTATGACTCTTCATCCACCACCTTGGAAGTAACTCCTTCCTCCAAATTCAAATTTCAGGATGATGCCATGTGTAAATGAGGAATATTCCTTCATGTGGACCCCACACATCCACTTATGCGCCTGCATGGCCAACTAGGACCCATTACCACTTCATTTTGAAGAATTTAATCTTTATTCTATCATTCATTGACCCGTTTTCCACCTTCCACAAATATGAGTTCGAATTTACATGTGAAACTATAGGCCTTGGGGTTAAATATCAATAGTTTGATTTTTCCACATAACCCTTAGCAATTGGACACTTAACTGCTTATTTGGAAATTATTTAATTGGGGACATGGAAAAATCCAAGGTTTAATCCACTGTACAACGGTTATATTCCTTAGAATAAGGAGTCAAAATATAACCACTAGATGGTTTTGTGTGCCAAACAAAAATATCATTAAGAACCAAGTGGACACACTCATCAAATATGCATAAAATAAGTGGAATTATTCCAAATGTGTCCACTGTGAGTGCTCCATAGAAGATCATTATATATGATGTGACAATATCAAACATGTGAAATATAACCATAAGTGCTAGGGCGTCACCCATATACATCCTTAAACATGTTATAAAGACGACGAACCATAGTTCAATTGTCATAAAAACAAACCATCATGTGTAACAAGGAGAGCGCTCACTCTAGAATCTAGAAGAACAATAGATGATAGAACCATTTAAATGATGTGTTGAACACAACAAGAGTTGTTAAAGCGCTCATGCTAGAGTGCCTCCAACATCAATATATACTCATAATCATGTTGAAATTATTACTACAAATGATCACAACCCCTAAATAAGCTCTGCATATGAGGATCTTGTTGATGAAATTGTCATTGATGCCAACATGGACTTGCAGTGGCCGCACAGGGTGTCATTGATGCCACCAAGTCCCACCTGTAGTGCCTTGGAGCCCTTTCAGAATGGGTTTATACCTTGTAGTGCCTTGGACCCCTTACATAATGGGTTTGTGCCTTGAAGCACCTTGTATCCAGTTGACAAGGTCCTTGTACCCACAAGGCTGGATCTTGATGCCACCACCTTGCTGAAGATGTTGAAGACTTTGTTGATGGTGTTGAAGACCTTGGAGATGGTCCTGAAGCAGCCTTGATGGACGTTGGAGAAACCCTAGATGGGTTGGAGAAGCATTAATGACCCATTCTGTGGTCATTCATGCTCTGATAGTGTCATTGTACCCCAGGAGAATACCAAGCTACCCCACAAGTGATATCATGCTGGATCTTGACCTTTGGGGGTATCCTAGTGTGGCTGAGGTGGTTAAAGAAAACTATGAAGCCTCTTGCTTGATGAAGAAGTCGATGAAGACTTGAAAGCCCTAATGAAGACCTTGATGCCCTTGCAAAGGTCATGGAGTCTACTACTTGCACTTACATGGTTAGTTGACATGAAGATATGGTCATTGATGACTTAATGAAGTCATAGAACCTTTGTGAAGACCTTGATGCCCATTAATGTGGCCAAGACACATATTGGATTGATGATGAAGTTGACAAGGGTCCATGGTACCATTTGGTGACATGCTTGAATCCCATGATGGCACCTTGCACATGGCATGCCATTAAAAGCCCTATGACAAAGTGGAGGACACCCTATGAACTTTAATGATGTGGCAAAGGCATACATGCAAGCTCTAGTGGGTTAAATGATAACCTAATGGTATGAAGGATTGAAACGGTAAGAAAGGTTGTTGACCCTAGATTTTAAGTAACATATAAAATAAAAATTTAAAGTAAATCCTTACCTTGTTGAAGTCATCCCCAATGAAGATAGGTCGGCTGCAATTAAATTCAAAAAATAAATAAAAATAAAAATTGTTTTTTTATACAAGTCGGCTAAAAAAAAATACAATAAAGCCAGTATAAATACCCTATCAGCGATTTCATTTTTGGTGTGAATTTCGAAAGTCGCTCTGTGATTTTTCTGATGGTTAAGTGAGGCAAAAAACGCAGACTGTGGTGGTAGCAGTAGGGTGAAGGAGAAGTCAATTTTTGCAGCAGTCTTTTTTTTTGGAGCAGCAGTTCATTATGAACTTGCTTGGGGTTTACCAACACCAGTACACTAGTTGAAAAGTAAATTTCGGATGTCTGAGAAAACGCAGCAGCAGCAGACGTGGACTGTGATTTTTTTTTGCAGCAAATGAACAGCAGTGATTGGAGGCTTTTCCACACTTGCTTGGGGTCTCTTGTTTAGTACTAAACACTTCCACAAATTCTGAATTTTTGGTGAAAAAACAGTCAGAAGTTTTCCTTTCTTTGCAGCACTTGAACAGACCCAAATTCGTGAAGGTACAAGAGTCTGTTTGAGACTTGTGTGGGGTTACTCCAGCAATCACAGAGACCCAAAGCTATTACAGTTCAGAAATTGCAGCATCCATGTCCAATAGAGTTCACTAAAATTCGTTATCTGTTGAAGGATTTGGATCAATCTTGGAAGCCTTTTTCTTGGTGGAGATACATAAAGACAGCAGCATATTTGAAGGTTTTTGAAGCCCTAAATAAGGCAGCCTTAATTCTCATGCCTAAAACAGTCCAGCTTGACAGTGCTTAACCTCTTGAAGAGATGACATTAGGTTGCTGTTTTCAAAGCCTTATGACAGTCCATTCATGAAGTTGACAGCCTAGTCCAAAACCTGAAGAGATGATAGTGTTCTCATAAAGCATTTTGACAGTCCACTCCTTGAAGACTTTGACAGTCTCTTTTATGAAGAAGGTTGACAGTATGACAGAGATTAATGACAGAGACATGAAGTCAGTAATGATGATGTGACAAATTACAGAAAACATAACAAATACAGACATTGATTAAGGTATGTGCATGCACACAATAGCACCTATATAACGGATGTACATTGTTTGTATGTTGATATATGCTATGATTCATGAAGTATGAATAGTGAATACAGTGAGTATACAAGATTACATACGATGCGTATACGGTTGATAATGTTGTGTGATCAGCAGTTATAAGTGTACAAAGAGGAGTAAATACAGTATGTTGTTACAGTGGCTAATAATGATATTTAAATGCATATACAGTGAAGTACAACAATACATACTTTAGAATGGTGATAAGGTATCCTTGCTACGATGATTTTATGAAACTGTTGATAATGAGAAACTAATGTTAATACCTTAGTATATGTATAGTAACACAGGCTGGAACTAATGTTAATACCATTCTTAGTTGGAACTAAGAAAACCAGGCTGGGTCCTGTTTTAGTGTTGGTGCTCTTTCTATTAGTTGGTGCTGATTGTGATCGAGAAGATCGTTGTCTTCCATGTACAATAAATAAAAATCAAATTACAAATATTCTTGTGTCTCTTTGATGTGATGAACGTGCTTATGACTCTTGGTTGATTTAACTGATGCATTTGATTATGTAATTGATGACATATTGATTGATATACTCTGGTTGACTAAAAGAAGGTAAAAAGGTTTAAAATTGCTGACATATTGATTCACCCCCCCCTCTTAGTGTGGCCATTGTGTCCAACATATCTAACCATGTATATGTACAATTGTTATGTCAAATAAGCCAATAATACCAAGGGATCATCTTTATGACATCTGCATATACTCCGTGGTATTTATCAGACACTTTGGTCAATACATAATCTTGTGCTGGATCATCTTCAGAAACTTTGGTGTGGTGTATCAATCCACCACTAGTGTCCCACAAACTCAAGAGTTATATACCAATCGCTTTACACTAGAACACTTTTCTCAAGGCACTGCACCCCATACTGTTATGACAAGTTAGATAAAACCATTAGTGTTCAACTAAAACTGGGTATTTGCACACAGGTCGAGCACCTTAAGCAATCTCTCACACAAACAACTCAAAGATCAACAAATCAATGTTTTTATGTGGTTTAAGCCCTCAGAGAGGGAAATAATCCATGACCGTAGCCAAATAGCTACTTGAGGCAATATGAATTTACATATGAATTTCATACAACCGATAATCAAACAAGTGACCCTACATGCTCCTTAAATAGAGATTATGGACCAATCAGGTGTTAAGCCACGGATAAATAGTTGTTTAGATTGAGGTGAAGATGAATCGTTGGATCACATATGTCTAGAACATATTGTGATCGTTGGTTTATATATACTAAAGAAACACACTTTACCTAAAGACAAAGTAGACCAAGTTGATCTTAACTAGCTCCTAAGTGTCTAAATATCCTAACATCCCCCCTTAAGAACGACTTGGGATAGGATTGAAGGATTTAGAAAGGTGATACTATAGTAGAAGGAATGAGGCATTAGAGCCTATCCCCCCTTATTGACGAATTCCTAAACTCATGTGGATCAAAGTTTGGAAAACTTCTCTCTTGTAAGAGACTTGTGAAGATGTTTGCAACTTGATCATCTGTGGGGAAAAAGAGCACTTTGATAATGTTACCTTGAACAAGCTTTTTGATGAAGCACATCTGTAGCTCAATGTGTTTGCTTTGTTGATGTTGAACTGTATCTTTGGTGAGCTTGATGGCACTCTGATTGTCACACTATAGGGAAGTTGGATGTTGCTACTGGAATTCAAATTCTGAAAGGATCTATTGAAGCCACAGAGAATTTTACTTGCATTAATTGTAGCACAACACTTTGCTTTTGTTGAAGAAAGTGCAAGACCTTGTTGTTTCTTACAAATCCCAAGTGGTAGGTTTGTAAACAAGATTGAAAATGTAACCTACAGTAGACTTTCGATCAATTAGGTCATCGTCCTAATTGAAATTATTGAAGCCAACCAACAACGGAGTTCTCCCTAAGCTATAATGTATCCCAAACTGAGTTGTACCTCGAATATATCGAAGTATTCGTTTTGTTGTTTTCCAATTATTGTCATGGGGCGTTTGCATATACTTAGCAACACGACCAACAACAAAGGGAATATCATGATGGGTATGGGTCAAATGCAAAAGACTGTCAACTAAGTGATGGTACAACATTGCATCTAGTTTGGGTGTAGTGCATGTGGCAATACGTTTGACTCTAGACTGGAAGGGAGAAGGGGTTGGTTTACAATCTTACATGTGAAAGTGACGAAGAAGGTCACAAGCATACTTAGACTGAGAAAGAAAAATTCCTTTGGTTTTGCAAGACTGGGAGGCCAAAAGAATAATGCAAATGTCCCAAGTTGATCATTTCAAATTTCTTTTTAATGTTGGATTTCACATAGGTTAAAATCTTAGAGTCACTACCGGTAAGAATAAGGTCATAAACATAAAGAACAAGGATTATGAGATGGTTTATTTCTTTCTTGGTTAGACGTTGGGGTTAGAATGACATCTAGAAAAATCGGTGTCATTAAGAAAGCTATCCATTTTGGCATACCGAGCTTGGGGAGCTTGCTTAAGGCCATAGAGAGATTTCTTAAGGCGACAAACAAGGTTGGAATCATTTTGAACATAGCCAAGAGGTTGTTCCATGTAAATTTCTTCTTGCAAATCCCTACAAATAAATAGATTTGACATCCATTTGATGGACCTCCCATTTATGTGAAGTCGCAAGGGTGAGAGGAAGGTAGATGGGGTTCATTTTTGCGACATGGGCAAAGGTTGCATTGCGGTTAATTCCTTTAACTTGGGAAAATCCTTTGGATACTAGCTTTTCCTTAAGTCTTTCAATGCTTCCATTTGATGCATACTTAGTTTTATACATCCATTTACATCTGATAAGTTTTTTTTCCTTTCGGAAGAGGTACAAGATCAAAAGTATTGTTCATTAAGGAACAATAGTCTTCATTCATTGTACCATCCAAATCTAGATGGCCAATTTTTTTTGCAAATGTTTCAAGATCAGGTGCCTTATAATCTTGAGCCAAAAGAAAAGAGGCTCGTTTGGAACTGGGAATGTGTTCGACATTGATCTATGGGATTATTGGCAAGGTCAGCAACTGCTTCTCATATTGTATGGACCCATGTAGGAAGTGATGGTGTTGGTTAGGTTCATGTTCAATGGATCCAATTGGAGGAAAGTGAGCAAGCAGAGTTGGAGTTTCATCAGCAGTGTCATCATCTGAAGAAGAATCCAGAGTAAGATCACAAGTAGAGACGTTGGGAATAAAATGTGGCACAATCATTGAAAATGGCTTTGCAGGCCAAGGATGTCATAAATGTTGAATTAGGCTTGCATGCCAAGAGATTGGATGTCATAAATGTTGAATTAGGCTTGCATGCCAAGAGTTTTTTATCAAATTTAACATCTCTTCTAATAATAATGTCACTGGATTTAGGTTGAAGAAGTCTATAACCTTTTACATTTTTAGAGTATCCAACGAAAATGCACTTCTCACTCCTAGGCTATAATGTTTTCTGTTTTTCATTAGGAATGTGAGCCTATGCTTCACTACCAAAGACACTAAAGTGGCTTACACTAGGTTTAATTTTACTCCATTATTCTTTAGTGTTATATCCTTTAAAGCCATTGTGAGAACACTATTGATTATGTAATTGGCACAATTAATGGCTTCTACCCAAAAATGAGGACTATATAAAATTTGCCATTTCCTTTAATGTGCTATTTTTTCTCTCAACAACACCATTTTCTGTGGTGTGTATGGAACAATATGTTGCATTTGAATGCCCTTTACAGTGCAATAATTTGTAAAATTATTATTTACGTATTCGCCTCCATTATGTATTCTTAACCTGTGTATCTGATGCCCAAATTGTTTTTCTACAAGGGCCTTGTAGGCCAAAAGGATGTCAAAAATTCCACTCTTAAGTTTTAAAAAGTAAGCTCAACTGCATTATGAAAAGTCATCAATGAAAGTTATGAAGTACTTGGAGCCAAAGAAAGAGGCAAAGGAAGCAAACCATACAAATCAATGTGAACAAGGTGTAAGGGAGTTAAGGCATATGCCAAGAGGCATGTTTTTCAAAATTGTTTCGATGATGTTTGCCAAGAGCACACTTGGGACCATCTTTGCAAGAAATGAGAGGGAGACCAATCACTATTTTCTAATTACATAGCTGTCGCAATGACTAATAATTTAAATTACCAAATCATTCATGCCAAAGCTTGCTCAAGTCATTGCTATGAGCAATGAAAACTTATGGAAAAGGTGAGAACCCAAAGTTGTTGAATCTATACAACCATTTTAGTTGCTAGGACATGCTTAGGATTTTTGAAATCCTTGATTACAACTTCTTGAGTTGTAAACTCTACAGTCTTACCTGCATTAGAATCACTGATTTGATAGACTGACGACAAATTTCGGGAAAGACTTGAAATACATAATACATATTTGAAATTACCATCATCTAGTTGAACTGTTTTAGATCCCACAATACCAAGAGATCTATCATCACCAATAAATATTTGTTTGGTGTTATACTAATTTAGATTAGGAAAAATGGCTTTATCCTTAGCCATATGATAAAATGGTACAGAATCAATGACCCACTCATTAGAAAATGATGAACATGATGCATTAAAGGAAAAACCAGAAGCAAAAAGTGCACGTCCATGAGAAGAGTAGTTAGAAGAAGAATCAAGATTGATGTTA
The DNA here is from genome assembly GCA_001517045.1 of Pseudotsuga menziesii. Lineage (NCBI taxonomy): Eukaryota > Viridiplantae > Streptophyta > Pinopsida > Pinales > Pinaceae > Pseudotsuga > Pseudotsuga menziesii. The sequence continues at coordinate 263,826 of LPNX010440470.1, read as the reverse complement.
TGCTTCTTCATTGTTGTTTGCAAGGCTTCCATCTTCTTGAAACACTTAGATTCCACATGCCCATCTCGTCCACAAAAATTCATTGTTGTTCAGTCTTCTTTCCTTTTGATTTAGTGGCTTTATCACAACTAGGTGTAGAAACTTGGTGAGAGGGTTTGTGATCCTTGTTTTGCTTATTGGTGTGAGGGTGTAGCTTCCTTGGATGCTTGGCTTTATTCTTTTGTTGTGCTACTAAGGCTTTATTTGTTGTACTTGCAATGATGATCACTCCAAGATGTAATAACTTATCTTGCTCTCTAATCAAAGAATCACAAAAAGCATCAAGACTGGGTTTTGTATAAGGAGTCACTAGAGCTTCTCTAGTGGAGTGAATAGTAGATATAAGAACAAAATAAGAAGGGCCATGCTTTGCAAGAATAGCATAAATACGCTGTTTCTATAACTATCATGGATTTTGTCTAAGGGGTTGGAGTTTAGATAGATAGCCTTGAATGCAAGAAAAATCTTTTGGATTTAAAGCAACGAACTCCTTTTCAAGTTGGTGACCAAATACGGTTTCCAATTTGGTCCAAGTTGCATCTGGTGCGTCAATTCCTTGGAGGTGGAATCGTAGGTCATTGGAGATGGACATCCATGTTAATTTATGTGCGTTGTCATTTTTATTATCCCATTTTACTTTCTTATCAGCAACATCGGGGGGTAGTTTCCTTTCGGAAGGTAATCCGATAGAGTTCCCTATGTTGTAGGGCATCCTCCATATAGACTCTCCATGAAAAGTAGTTGGTACTAGTATGCAAAATATCACTTGGATTGGTCGTATTATAATACATAGATAATGTGGCTTCAAAAGCAAAAATTGATGGTCTAGATGCAAAGATCTTGAAAAAATAGGCAATTAAAAAACACAACACTATGGGCTCCAGAGGTCAAATTTATGTCTTTTTAAAGAAAAGGAAGCAAGGAGCCACGTGGCAAGCATGGGTTGAACCATGTGGTGATGGTTGCTTAGTGCAGTAAATAATTTCTCTAGTAAATAACTTTCCCTATAAGCTCTTTTTTACAAATAAGTTACTTTAAAAAAATAAGTGGTTCACTTTTATAAAATAATCGGGAAGCACTTGTATTAGGAAGTTACTTTATTATGTAAAGTTACATGAACTTTTTGAATAAGTAACAAAAGGAAGGACTTGAACTTAAGACTTGTTGCATATTAAGTAATTTTTGATTAAGTGAGTTGAACAAAAGCTTTAGTAATATTATGGAGGAGAATGTGGGTGTTGGTGTTGTTTTGTGAGAGTGTGCCTACCCAAAAACTTTGGTTTTGTCTTGAAAGACACTTTTACACAACCATAAAAGAACAAAAAATAAAAATTTGAAATCGACATTTCTCAAATTTAGGGTTAGATCTTGGTTAGCTTCACCAAAAAATGCAAATTTTTCACTGTTTTTGGTCGACTGAGTTTGCACAAAGCACACAGCAAAGAGGATACCCAATCAAGAAAAATCTTTTCACCTTGTTTATGTTTTGTTGAGCTTGCACATGGTGGATGGAAAAGAGCATACATAGACTGAAAAGGTAAGAAATTGGGAATAAAACAGAAAGCTAGGATAAAATATGAAACAATATGAGAAAGATTTAAAAGAAAATCTGCAAATGTAAATTGTATACCTTCAGACCTAGTAAAATGGTCGTATCTTGTACAAACAAAAGCCTTTTCAAGTGAAACGAAAAGCATTTCCAACAGAAAGCAACACTCGAGATGCAATGGAACACCACTTAGCCTAGATATGCATGGAAATAATAGAAGCCATAAATCCTTTGATGCATGTAGCTACACTAGTTCAATATCTCGATCAATAACAGGAGCGGGTCTTCATAAGCACTCTGATACCGAGTTTGACTAAGATAAGGTACTTCCACACAAGTTGAACACCTCAAGTAACTGTTCACACAAATAGATAACAGATCAACATACTTATGTTCTTACGTGGTTAAAACCCTTAGAGAGAGAAATAGTCCACAACCCCAACGAAATAGCTACTTTGAGGCAATATATCAATGCAGAAGGGCAAATGGTTACTATATGAGTTTCTCACAATTGATTATTGGGCAAATGACTCGCCATGCTCTTTAAATAGAGATCATGCATCAATCGAGTGTGATGCCATGATTGAATAGTAGTTAAGATTGAGGTGTCGATGAATTGTCGGATCACTTTATGTCTAGAAGGTATCGTGGCTGTCAGATTAAATAAGTACAAATGCATATTAATGTATACTAAAGAAACACACTTTACTTAAAGACATATTAGACCAAATTGATCTTAACTAACTCTGGAGTGTATAACTATCCTAATAATTAGGCCCCTGCCAAGAAAAGTGTGTGCATACATAACAACCCCTGAGCATGAATACGATCGATCCATCAATCAAGGGTCACCAGGGAAATGGATCATCATGTAGCAAAAGGGCGTAATAGGGTCTTGATACTTCTAGAGTTTGTTTTGGGTATTAAATGACTTCTTTTGAGGTCAAAACTTTGTAGACTTAGTTCTTGACTTCTTGATGCTGTTGTACATGCTTAAAACTTTCCAGTGATGCAACTCTCACCTCAAGTGAACTTTGTATGAAAGTTGTGCCTCCTACAAATTGACCTATGGTTTCATCGCCATGGTACAAAGTGGATGACATTTCAGCTTCCATTAAACTTCCATTACTCACACATGTGGAGCTATTCTTCTATGTACTTTGATGAATATTTCGAAGGGTCCAAACCTAAGTCACCTGACACGGGGACATGGGACACGAAGGACACGAAAATACGAGAGTCTGACACGGACACGGTGACCCCCGGAATCAGGACACGTAGGATACATTTTAT
>LPNX010440470.1:217227-258882 GCA_001517045.1 Pseudotsuga menziesii | reverse complement strand
TCTCTTTCCATATCCCTCCTTTGGTTAGCAGTCACCGCTTTGCATGAAGAAATCCCACAAGAAGGAAGGGCCAACAAATGGCCCTTAACTCGGAAATATGTGTTCATGAACTCATGGTTGCAAAAATTGCATCTCCAAGACACATTGCCTCCCCCACCAAGCTTTGCCCCGGGCCCATCTTTTCTTGTCACATACTTCCACAAAGGGTATTTTTTTTCTTGGGCTTGTTGTCTTGCTAAAACAGGGTTATATGGAGCATGAGCTCCACTAGCAGCCGATGGAGCACTTGACCGAGGAGGAGAACCGGTTGTGCTTGGTGGAATAGGAGGGGAGGCCCTAGATGGTGCATTTCTCCCTTTCCTTTGACCCCTACCTCTTGCCCTAGCTGATTGAGACATTCCTTTTCTTTTGTGATGGTAGAGCTTGCAATGCTCTCCACAAATCCACTGGAATGCACTTGGAACTGCTTGGAAACAATGGATAGCCTTCAAATCTCCTTCAAAACTCCTTCACCTGCACATAAAACTCACTCTCAATCAATTGCTTCCTTTCAAATGACAAAATAAAAGACAAAAAATTGAATTCAAGCAAATCCGGCTGTCTTTTTCTGCCGGTCACGTGTCTTGTTTTCGGGATTCGTGTCCGATTTTTGGGACACGCGTAATTTTCGTGTCCGATTCGATTCATTTTCGTGTCCGATTTTAGGATTCGACCGGAAGTCGAATCGGGCTCGTGTCGGATTCGAATCGTGTCCGATTCGATCCCCACGGGACATGAGGGGCCTAAAGGACGAATCCGGTTTCATAGGTCCAAACCGAATCCCTAATTGTAATGTTGTCTTTTAATTAAGCCCCAAAACACCCGCTAGCCTACTTAATTCCCATAGGTTCGAGTGGGTATTGCATAAAAGGGAATTCCTTGAGGACATTTGATACTTAGAATAGAACGAGACAGTCCTATTAAAGTCATCAGTATGATAAAGAAAGCCTTATTTCTCTAGGCTTAAAGTCAACATGAAATTAGAATTGCATGCATGCAAACATGAAGTGTAAACCCTAAAAGTGACATGCAAACCCTAAAAGTACATGCTAATCTATTTAAGAAGGGTTATTGGACCAAAGGAGGCATCTATGATTATTATTGTTGATTTGGAGTTATTAAGCAACAACAATGAGTGCAACAACAACAGTTGGGGTTGAAGACGACTTCTTCAACTAACAAGGTTTCGGCAGTGAAATCTATCTGCCCTTTGGCAGTGAAATCTATCTGCCCTAATCTCTTCGGGGTAGACCTTCCAGGTCTACTATTAGCATTTACGTATCCTTCTGTAATCAGTGATCCAACGTTAACAGAATATATATTTGTAGGTTCACGTCTTATCGCTGGGAATAGCTAGAAAACCCCAGAAGAATTCGTTGGGACCCTAAAACCAGTTTTTCCTCCGCATGTCAGCTTCATCCTTCTCAGTAGGCTCACTACACTGCATTAGGGGATTATTAGTCTTCTGTTTGCATATTCGGAGCAGTTATCAATAGATTTATGGAGGAAGAGGGATGTTATCCTCTAGAGTAAAAGAATTCGCTAGGTGCCTGAGAGGGAGCCAAATCTCTGCATATATCTTCCAGTCCCTCCAGAAGGGATAGATCATCATACTCACGAAGTCTCGGCAGCAACTGATCACCCCTTCATAAAAAACGTCATCTTCAATTGGGAGAGAGCCTCCTTTGTAGTTGGGTGTCAACAGAAGAAAGGGAGCACTATTACCTCACCTATCCAGCACCACATGCATGCAACATATCTTTGGAGTACTATAAGCTTATTTATCAGTGGTAAGTGTACGACTTCTTTCCGAAACTTTCCACCCTATAAACTCTCCAGATTTGCTATATTTTAGGGCATTTGGGCATGACAATTTTGCATGCACTTTTTATTCAGCTTTTTGCACATCATTGAGGATATGAACAACAACTGAGTAGCAAAGAATCGTAGAATATCAGTTTGGGATATTACAGTGGTATCAGAGCATGTTCCTTGCCAACTGTGGGCTTGAACATGAAAAGTAAATGAATCCAGATGAAGATACTTTTGTAACCTATAGGAGAAGGAAGAGTAGGTACACTAAATAGTAGGAATTTGAAGATATCCAGTTAGAGGATACCAATTCAGACATGGACCCAACAGGTATACACTTTGATAGAGGAAAAGGAACAGGAGAAGAGGAAGACAGGTTGGAATTTCGCAGCTTGGTAAGTGCATTGAATGACCTAGCAAAAGGGTAGAAGGAAGTATTGCATGCGATAAATAGATTGGCTCAGAAGCTAGAACCAGGTCATAGCAGTATACCACTTTCACCAGTAGATAGAGGATCTACCAGTAGTAGTGGGAAGCATGCATACACTAATATGCAAAACACACCTCATATATATAACAAACCTATTATGCCTCACTTCCTGGAGAATGCAGTAGCAGGACCAGTCATGCTGGTAGAACCTAGTGAACCATTTGGAGCTTACTTACAGGAGTACAGGGATTTGGGAGATGAGTTCCATGCAACAATGTCATTCTCAGACTTCTGCAATATGAAATGCAGGAACCGACCAAGGAATTTCAACAGAGGATTTACCCAGAATTATGAATTGTAGAAAATCTTGGGCATATTGCCCATCCCTAACTTTGATGGGACTTGCTGGGGTTCAACGAGGATATGGGTCCAGAAGTTGGATACTTACTCCCAACTCAACCCTATGAGGGAGACAAATGCCATTAAATTGGCTACCTTATATCTAGACGAAGAGGCTCATGAGTGGTGGTACCATGGGTTAGTGACATTGGGTCACAACACCACCAGTTCTTACAGTGACTTCACACAGAGACTCATGGAACGGTTTGACAAAAGGGACCCGAAGATACACTTTAGAGCGTTAGCTCAATTCAAACAGACAGGTAGTGTCGTGGCCTCCACCTCAGAATTTCAGAGAATAGCTATCATGGTAACATATGTGTTCGAGAGCAGGTTGATTATGTTATTTTCAGAGGCTTTGACAGAACCTTTATGAGGGTGGGTAAAAGCCTACAAACCATCCACTCTACAGGATGCGATCAGCCGAACCAAAGATCTACAAGACTCAGTTCCTAAGAACAGGTTTCCACTTAAAACAAACTTCCCAGTAAAAGACAGACAAAAAGCCTTTTCAACAAGAATGGCCAAAGAAAACTTGGTTGGATGATTACACGAGGAAAGATTTGAGAAGGAAAAAATTATGTTTTACTTGTCAAGAACCATGGGTTTCGGGCCACAGGTGCGCAGGAAAGGCAAAGGCCCATTATATAGAAGTCTACTCCGACAGTGAAGGGGAGGAATACGGATAGGAAACAACTGAGGAGTTGATGGCAGTAGAGGAGGAGTCACTTCAGGGAGAAACACCGAGAGGAGTTATTGCCACATTATCTGGAGTACCTAGGTTTCATACTCTCAGGGTCAGGGGAGTAGTACAGGGCCATAGGGTAGGTGTGTTAATTGATGGGGGAGCAACCCACAACTTCATTTATGCAACATGGGTGGCTAAGCAGGGTATTCAAACAAAAAAATTTGAGGGATTCATCGTAGCGGTAGTAGGTAATAATAGCATGGAGTGCAACCATTGGATTCCCAAACTGAATGTCACATTAGGGAACTACAATATGACCAACTCATTTTATGTGGTGATTGTGGCTGATACAAATGTAGTATTAGGGGTTCAATGGCTCTATTCAATAGGAAAATATACTACAAATTACAGGGCAATGGAAATGGAATTCCAGGGACATGATGGAAAAAGGGTAGTTTTGAGTGGCATGAACACTTATCCCCCCAAACCAGTATCATCACAAAGAATGGAGGCTGTACTTAGACAAGGAGACATAGAATGGTCAACTGAATGCCTTGTCACTTTTAGGAAGCCTCTTGATAACAACACCCAACATCCAGCAGATATTTAGGCACTGTTACAGAAACATGAGAGGGTATTTAGAGATCTTCCAGCAGGTCGACCACTAGATAGGGGATTTGAGCACATTATTGAGTTAGAGGAGGGGACATAGGCAGTCATCACCACTCCGTACAGACATCCCAAAAGGTACAAGGATGAGATCGAGAAATTGATCAAGGAATTATTGGAGCTCGGATATATTCGGCCAAGTTCTAGTCCTTTTGCATCGTCGGTGGTTTTGGTTTGAAAGAAAGATGTCACCTTACGTATGTGTATTGATTACAGGGCACTCAACAAGAAGACCATCAAAAACAGGTATCCCATCCCCAGGATTGATGAATTAATGGATGAGTTACAAGGGGCAAAATACTTCTCGAAGATTGATCTTCGATTAGGGTACCATCAGATCCGAGTAAGGGATCAAGACATTTCAAAGACAACTTTTTGTTGCCACTATGGTCACTATGAGTTCCTAGTCACGCCTTTTGGACTTACCAATGCCCCAACAACTTTCCAATCTTGAATGAACCACACCTTCAAGGCTCAGTTACAGAAATATTTGCTGGTATTCTTTGATGATATTTTGATTTACAATAAAACTTGGGAGGAACATTTGAAACACTTGGATGAGGTACTGGAAATTCTAGAAAAACAGTCGCTTTACGCGAAAATGTGTAAGTGTGAGTTTTGTATGAAAGAGATGTTGTATCTAGGGCATATAATCAGCGCAGAGGGGGTACAGGTTCACATGGAAAATATTAGAGCTATCTTGGATTGGCCTATACCAAAGACAGAGACAGAACTGAAGGGATTCTTAGGCCTTTGCACATATTACAAGAGATATGTAAAGGGGTTCTCTCAATTTGCCGCACCACTCACTGATCTTACAAAGAAAGGGGCATTTACATGGATAGAAGTGGCACATCAAACCTTTGAGAAGATGAAAACAATCATGAGTTCTTGTCCAATTTTGGCACTACCAGATTTCTCTCAGCCATTCGTAGTTGAGTGCGATGCCTCAGTAAAGGGATTATGGGTAGTATTGATGCAAAACCATTACCCGATTGCATTCGAAAGCCGGAAACTTAAAGACTATGAATGCCACTACTCTACATATGATAAGGAGATGCTAGGGATCCTACATGCCTTAACAAAATTCAGACAGTATTTGGTGGGAAGCAGGTTTAAAATTAAGGCAGATCACAACAACCTCAAATACTTCTTGGAGCAGAAAGAATTGAATGAGCGCCAACAGAAATGGGTCAGCAAGGTACATGCATATGACTTTGAGATAGATATGTTAAGGGAAAGATCAATGTTGTAGCTGATGCTTTATCCAGACGACAAACCTCATTATCACTCATGAGTATATCTACGGATTGGAGGTCTCTTCTCTTGGTAGAATATTCCAAAAACAAATTTGCTTGTGAATTACTAGATGGACAGATACAGGATGACATGTAAAGGGTAATTGACGACATCATCTATTACAAGGGTAGGCTATACCTCGCCCCAGAGTCAGCTTTGTTAGTTTTGTACCTAGGAATTTGTTCCCTAAGTGACTTTTTGCCTAAGTCACTTAGAAAAGGGAAAAAGGTGACCCTCACATTAAAAGCTACTTAATGAGGCTTTATAAAGTTAAAGTCACTTTTTGATAAATTTAAGTGGGCGAGTAAATTTATTTAAGTGATTTAAATAAATGTGATTTTTACTCTCATTGAATCTTAGCCATTGGATTGGATCTTTCTCCACCGTTGGATTAGATTCCCACTTAGGGTTTAGACAAAAAGGGTTGAGGGAGGCAAAACACTGGACTTTTTCATTTTTGGAAAATGAGAGACTGAGCTGAGAGAGAAGGAGGTCGAGCTAGGGCATTGGCACGATTGCCAAGAAGAGAGACTGCACAGAAATCGAGGGTACGGACTGCATTAATTGCTGGCACAGAAATTGAGGGTGTACGGACTGCATTTAATGCTGCACAGAAATCGAGACAGAGGTACTGACTGCATTTAATGCTGCACAATTTTTGAGGTGTACGGACTGCATTTAATGCTGCACAGTTTTCGAGGTGTACGGATTCCGTACAGTACGGATTTTGGCACAGTTTTCTAGGTAGATTTTTGGCACATAAATCGAGGTAAATGCTGGCACAGTTTTTGAGATAAAACAAGGCACAGAAATCGAGGCCGTATAGTTGTACGGACTGCTGTTATTTTTTTGCACAATTTTCAAGGCTTTGCTGGGCACGTTTTTCAAGATTTTGAGATGAAATCTTGGGTGGAGATAAGTTAAATTTTCACTGTATTTCTGTTCTGATATTTTGCTGAAGATAATAAAATCTCTCTCTTTCTCTCTAACTGGTTTTCCCCGTGGGGGTTTTTCCAGGGCTTGATTTTGGCCAAAAATCTCTGAGTCTATCATTTTATGGTGTGATTGTTAAATGTGTTTTTCAGCCTGTTAGTGTATTTTACTGTGTGTTTAATTGTTCAATAAAATTTCATAAGTAACCTACAGCCAATGCAAAACCGACTGTATGTGAAAACCACGAAATGTTGACATAAACCAACAAACAGTAAAACGCAGAATTTCTTCAAGCTTTAAAGAGAAAAATCATACAACCATCGCATGACTCACCATTATAAGGGAATCAAGGGTTCTTGAAGACTTACAAACAGATGAGAGAGAGTTTCTCATGGAAAGGCCTCAAGGAGGAGGTAATACAGCACGATCGAGAATGCAGTATTTGCCAACAAAATAAAATCAAACACACTCATCTGGCAGGGTTACTTCAACCATTACCGATACCGGAGCAGAAATGGGAAAGCATCTCGATGGACTTTATTACAGGTTTACCCAAGGTATAGGGACGAGACTGCTTATATGTGGTAGTAGATTGGTTGACCAAATTTTCTCACTTCTTTGCTATTTCTTTCGACTATTCAGCATCACATTTAGCCGACTTATTTTTCAGAGAGGTTTTCAGACTCCATGGGCTACCCTAAACCATTGTCAGTGATCGTGACAGTAAATTCATTAGTGCTTTTTGGCAGGAGCTGTTCAGATTGGTAGGGATGAAACTTGCTACAAGCACAAATTATCATCCTCAGGCGACCGACAAACGAAGATTGTCAACAAATGGATTGAGGGGTATTCGGGAAATTATGTAGCAGGACAGCAAAGGACATGGATTAAATGGCTACACCTAGGGAGTACTGCTACAATACTACCCACCATATGTCTATTAAGATGACACCTTTTAAGGCCCTATACGGCTATGAGGCACTGAACTTTGCAGACATGGCTTTTGGAGATAGCAGAGCACCAAAGGAAAAAGATTGGGTATAGGACATTCAAGATATTCTTAAGGTCCTAAAAGAGAATGTACAGGTAGGTCAGAATCAATAGAAGCTATATGCAAAAAGACACAAGATTGAGCTGAGTTTTGAGGTAGGAGATCTGGTATATTTACGGCTACAACCTTACAGGCAATCTTCACTCAAGAAAAAAGGAGCAGAAAAGCTAAAACCTTGCTTTTATGGTCCTTATAGGGTAGTCAAGAAGGTTGGAGAGGTGGCTTATGAACTAGAGTTGCCAGAGGAAAGCAAAATTCACAATGTATTTCATGTATTGAACCTCAAGAAGACAGTCGGTCAACACATTGCTCCATCGACCAAGTTGCCTCCCTTAGATGATGAAGGGCTTTTGGTATTGATTGCAGAGAGAATCATACAGGTTCGAGAAAGGAAACTCCGAAACAGGGTGATTCGAGAATGAAATGGAGAGAATTACCTACGAAGGATACCACATGGGAGGGAGAGCAGGTATTGCGACATCCTAGTTTGTAGCTGCTTGAGGACAAGCAATCTCAAGTGGGGAGGACTGTAATGTCCTCTTCTAATTAAGCACCAAAACACCCGCTAACCTACTTAATTCCCATAGGTTTGAGCAGATACTGCATAAAAGGGAATTGACTAAAGACATCTGATACTTGGAACAGAATGAGACACTCCTTCAGTATTAAAGTCATCAATATGATAAAGAAAACCTTATTTCTCTAGGCTTAAAGTCAACATGAAATTAGAATTGCATGCATGCAAAAGTGAAGTGTAAACCCTAAAAGTGACATGCAAACCTTAAAAGTACATGCTAATCTATTTAAGAAGGGTTGTTGGACCAAAGGAGGCATCTATGATGATTATTGTTGATTTGGAGTTTTTGAGCAGCAACAACGAGTGTAGCAGCAACAGTTGGGGTTGAAGATGACGTCTTCAGCTAACAAGGTTTCGACAGTGAAATCTTTCTGCCCTAATCTCTTTAGGGTAGACCATCCAGGTCTACTTTCAGCATTCACCGTATCCTTCCGTATTCAGCGATCCAACGTCAACAGAATATATATTTGCAGGTTCATGTCTTATAGCTGGAAAACCCTAGAAGGATTCGCTGGGACCCTAAAACCCAGTTTTCCCTCCGCATGTCAGCTTCATCCTTCTCAATAGGCTCACTACACTGCATTAGGGGATTATCAGTCTCCTGTTTGCATATCCGGAGCAGTTATCAATAGATTCGTGGAGGATGAAGGATGTTATCCTCCAGAGTAAAAGAATTCGCTAGGTGCCTGAGAGGGAGCCATATCTTTGCATATGTCTTCTAGTCTCTTTGTAAGGGATAGATCATCATACTCACAAAATTCTGGGCGACAACTGACCACCCCTTTATCAAAAACGTCATCTTCAGCTGGGAGAGAGCCTCCTTTGTAGCTGGGCGTCAACGGAAGAAAGGGAGCACTATTACCTCACCTATCCAACACCACATGCATGCAGCATATCTCTGGAGTACTATCAGTTTATTTATCAGTGGTAAGTGTACAACTTCTTTATGAAACTTTCCACCCTATAAACTCTCCAGATTTGCTATATTTTAGGGCATTTGGGCACGGCAATTTTGCAAGCACTTTTTATTCAGATTTTTGCACATCATTGAGTATATGAACAACAACTGAGTAGCAAAGAACCGTAGAATATCAGTTTGGGATATTACACTAACCCTAATTTGGGGTTGAGGCATGTAAAAACTCTTACCCTAACCGTAGACAGCTATAAGGACATGTTACTATCAGGATGGCTATTGGGGGGCTATCAGGAAAGCTCCAATGAGTCAGGATAGCTATTAGGCAGAACAGAAGAAGTAGAAGACCTTGTAGTTGTTACTTTTTGGTACCATGGAAATTGTCTAGGGTTCAAACGTGGCAGAAGAAGGTACAATTGGAGGTGCAAACAATGAAGATATCACTTAAGGTGGTGCTGAATCAGTTCTGTACTACAGCAGAAGGTACAGCAGGTACTACAGGTCCATACTGACATGTGTTACAATCTCAACATATCTGTATAACATTGACTTCCATGCAACATGATGGTCTGTAGATGAGGGTGCATCACTATTTGTAAGCTTCCAGCATGTGAGGGCACATGCATGCATGCATGCATACACCAGCCATAGATAGGAAGGGGCAATGTTATCCTCAGCAGTTTGCACGTGCATGTGTTAGTCATTTTGCATGTGCATGTATCAGACAGTTTGCAAGTGCATGTGTTAGACAGGTTGCATGTAAATGCACATGGAGTTTGCATGCATAAGATGTCTAATTTAAATTTTCATTCATCAGTCAAGTAAGGCATATGCAGCCTGGCTTAGTTTAGTAAAGAGCATGCAGCCTAGTAGTTCCGGTGCAGGTCTCAAGGAGAATGCATGCTTGCATGCCTTAGAGCATGTTCAGTTGAGGCAATCTTGTCCATGTGTCCAGCTTCATTGTACCTACTCTTCTTCTCAGTCTATAAAAGAGAAGACAGAGGTATAGGTTTCCGTTTATTCATTTCCGTTTTCAGTTTAGCAGTTAGCAGTTTGCTGTTTTTCATTTTCAGAAGTGATGAAAATCAGTAACAGGTTTTAACAGACATCTACTGAGTTTCCATCATATAGATATATATATTTTTAGTATGTTTTTTATAGATTCTAGCATTAATTACAGAGAGTAGCTTAAAGTGAATTTCTGTTTTCTGTAAGAATTTTAGTGCAGAATCTGTTTCACCATGGCTTAGGCAATCTAGCAGTAGCATCCGTATAGGCCACAGTGTGAATGGCAACTCCATAGTGAGCTTATCTGTCTTTGTATTTTCAGTGTCATTTCTTAGTAGAAAAGGGCAAGGTATATTTCTCACCCTCTAGCTGTATATTTCCTATATTTGGGTTTCCCAGGGCACATCTTGTGTTTGTTGTGTGGATGGTGTGTTTTTTGTTTATCTTTTACTGTGTTTGTAGCTTATTTCAGTATTCTGAATGCTAAGCTAATAAGATTAAATCTTAATCTCAAGTATAGCATTGCATAAGAGTTTGCAGAGGGTTGTAAGATCTGTTGTGACAAACTATTGCAGTGGAATATCCACAGCAGCTTACAGATCATACACCTACCGAATTTGGCTTCAGTTTTTAAGGTGCAATGTATTGCTTATTCCATTGTGTGGTACATGTTCAATTGTAAATTTGTACATTCAACTGGGAGTTAAGGTCGTTATTTAAAACAGCCTTAGTACGTACTACGTAGTACTAATAACATAATTCCATCAAAATACAACAGTTAAATCCCATATTCAGGGATTCTGATCATGACAAACTGCATTATTCTGGCAAACAATATTTTTGATGATTTTACGTCAATGTCTGTATCAAAGTGGAGAGAAGTTATAGAATGTGGAATTTGCACAACTTGCTGTTTTTCTTTTTATAATGGGCAACTTTTATAAAAGGCCTGTACTTGTAAGATTAGATTACACTCTTGTTTGTAAAAGCCTGTTATACAGAATAAGAAATATACCATATTAGTGTATCTCAACCAGTGTTATCAGAACTGGACCAGTCCAGGCAAAACCAGATGGTCCAACCGGTTTACAAGGATTTTCGGTCTGAACTTATGTACCAAACCGGAAAAGTCTGGTTCTGTACGGAAACGGCCTCCCTGCTCAAAACTGGCCGGTTTTGTACACAGTACAGGGGTGTACTTTTCCTCAATTTTTTTTCTTAAAAAACAAAAGGTTTAATTGGGGGGGAGGGGGGAAGGACTAACCCTAGGATCCTACGATACCTATATAAAGCTATATAATGGTAGAGAACATGAAATTAAAAAAGAAGGTAAACCCTAGACCTAGTCATCATCAGCAATATTAAATGGTAACATTAAATTCTTAAAGTAAAAGTGGCATTCACTTTATCTTTCATTTTCTATCCTTTTACTTAAATTTTTAACATTACCATTAATTGTTTCAGGATGTTTGAGAGTGGTTCCAACCTCATCAGACTTCAAATGCAGAAGTAGAATTTTTGATCCCATTTAGAATTCAACAGGCTAAACAGTTTTTAGGATTTCAGGATTGCAATGTTTCCACTGGATTCTATCATGTATAAGGGTATGGGATTGGCGTTTAATCAAGCACATCAACACCTCTATGTATCTTGATGTTGGTGGTGCTGATTGTTAAGATTGATGTTGGTGGCCTCAACTAATTTTTGAAGAATCCCTAGTTTATAGGCTATTTAGTATTGATTGATGTACTTTAGTTTAGATATGAATTGCACTCGTTGCTATTATGGTTGTATGCACTCTTGCTATATACATGAGAAACTTTGCATTTTTGTGCATAATGGTTTGAATTTTGATGGATGCACATGGACACATATATATATATATATATTTTTCAATTTTTGAGTATTTTATGTATAATTTGGTTGACTGGTATTGTGGTCTGTTTTTTTCCAGTTTGTCTGGTTCTGGTTCCTGGGGTCGGCTGGTTTGATGACCCGTTGTATGATAACATTGATATTCTCAACCAACATATGTACATGGTCTATATTTCTGCCTTTTAGTGTCAGCATTTGAAGAAGCAGTAGTCTAAATGTTAGACGTTTTCAAATTTCAACCTTTTCTGGTTTCTTTTTGTGGCTTGTTTTTCACATAATATGGTAGAAATTTTAGATTAACCCTTGAAAAAGCATATGATAGTTGTTAAACTTGTATAATCTTGGTGCCTTTGAGGTATTTGGGGATGCTGAATCCATTTATGCATTCAAAAACATGATTTGGGCACTTCAAAATTCAGATTTTGTACAAAAAATATTAATTGGATTCCAATAAAAATCACCGTAAAGTCCAAAACGTCTAACAAATAGACTGCTCCTTTGAAGAATTCTTTTTTAGGTCTATATTTCTTTGCTTTACATGTCTATCCTGTTTGTGATTCACAACTTGTGCATTCTGGTTTTATTTATTTGATGCAGGGGTAGAGATGGTCTTGGCAGATCAGTTTTTTTCTTGCAAGTTCAGACCCAGATTGAGCCAGCATTTAACTGAGAAAGAAAGAAAGAAGATAATTATATGAATGTCCAAGAATGACTAGAAAAGGTTATCAGGTGTCAAAATTAAAAAATATAACATTAGCAAAAAAAGAGTCCCTTGGGTATCTCCTCTCTAACACAGAAATAAAGTAAATAAAAGTATAAGATGATAAGAGAATGCCCATGCTGAACTAACGTTTGAATGCTCTGGAATATAGAGGGACCTGCTATTTTTAATGTCTGCTTTTGTTTGAGTAAATTGTCTAGCAACTTGCAAGCATAACATCATGTATGTATGCTTCTGTCTTCAACTTTATGCTTCTTTTTTATTGAACCTAACAGACTGTTGCTATTTGGCAGCCACATAGAGGAATGGTTTTGAAATACTTAACAAGTTTTTTCAAGTGCATTTTTTTTGCACCGGCTTCATGTTATTGTGATGAAGTTAACATGCCTTAGCACTACATGGGAGAGAGTGCAGCTAACCATTTAAATTGGAATTCTTTGGCTGAGGGGTGGTGAGTCAGGGGTATTTACACTGCCAAAGTGCACTTGGCCACAACTGTGTTGTGTGCACTGGAACACCATGAGCCCAGTCACAAATATGAGCTTGTCATTGGAGAGACTGGAACCCTGGTGTGGGCAATATGAGCGTCCCATTTCACTTACCTGATAAGCCATGGCTAACATTGGAGCACTTTGTCTGAACTTTAACTGGATTCGCTAATGTTTAGCCAAATCCTACTTACCGCATTTTGATTTGATATTCCAACAACTTATGAAATTGTTTCTGTTGCTTAAAATTGTCCGGTACTTTGCCTTTAAAAAACTATGGTCAAGGTTACAAATGCATCTTATATCTTTCATAAGTGGCATGTATTGATTCCTATAATTTTATGATCCAGGTGGCTTCAACAATCCATAGCAGAACAACTGAAATGGTTGCAGCACTCTACAACATGAACAAGGTAATACAAGCATTTTTTTTAGAGCTTAGCATTGTCTAGTGCCTTGTTGATTTTTCATAACTTCGTATGTGCTTTGTTATGTGAAGAGCTATTTGGCGAGAACAAGGAAGCTAGTTTTTTGTCCTGTAAAACAACTTTTTCTCAGTGGTGCCTTGAAGTATATAATATTGTGATTATGTCCCAATGATATGTTATTTTAAGGGATGATCAAGGAAGTATTTGATTGAGAAATTTCAGTGTGCTTTTGCATGTCATTAAACCTATACTTTTGGGCAATAAATATCAACTTGAAGGTTCCTATGAAAGATCTTAGGCATCGGATGTAATAGAAGTTTGCCTGTGCTGTAGTCAGAGTAGCCCTCGACTGGCAAATTAATCCAGTGCCGGAGTTGAATGGTTGTTAATGGTCAGAGTTAAACAAGCAGAAGTCCGTCTTTGATATTTCTCATTTAGAAGATGCTAGTTCTTTGGAGTATATTCATTATCGATATAAAACAAGATTGAGTTAAACTGATCCTGCTTTCACAATTGTACCTATCTATTCATAAAAAAAATATTTTCCAAGATCTCTCTCTAATGGATCCTTGTTAATTTTTGTACTTCTAATCAATGGCTGAATGGAAAAGAAAATCCCTCATTCAATCTTTAAACTGCAGTATAGTATGGAGGCTGGTTTGTATCATCATTGATGCCGCGGACAATGATTTTAGGGCATTATCAACTCAGAAAACTCTAAAATTGTTGGCTCTTGACAGCTATATGCACTCAGCACTGTAAACATGCCCTAATTTCAGACATCTTCCCTTGCAATGTTTATATAGTCTAACATATTGACTTGTGTGCCCAAGTAATCTAATGATTTTAGTTGGCTAAATGTTTATTCTTTTTGAATGAACTTGCACCTTTTTTGACCCATTGATATCAAAAGTCACTTGGCACATCTTCTAATGATCATTGCATTCCTAGTTTTTGCATATTATTGAGATGCACTAGTGTACACAATGTGTGTTATAGATTGTCTTCTAACCTTTGTGTTCAACGTTAAGAAGTTTTTCTCTGTGAAGTCATTATCAACAGTACTTATAGAAGAGTTAGATGCACCATGTCCTTTTGTCACAACTCTACGAAGCATTCTGATCATATTTACAAGCTAATTTCATCTCTATTTCTACTCTTAATGTAATATCCCAAATATTGATATTCTCTAATGTTCTATTGTAGTGTTGACTAACACACTCAATCTTATACAAAAATATAAAATAACTGTGCATGCAAACTTGCCATGCAAAAATGCTCTAAAATGTAGTTGAATTAGGGCTAGGTTTTGCAGAGAGAAATGAACACTTGCCACTGATATCTCGGCTGATAATGACTCCAGAGATAGCTGCATGCATAAAGATCCGGATAGGTGGGCTAGTAGTGCTCCTTTCCTCTGGTGTTACCGCCCCGTTGTACCGTAAGCACCCTCTAGACTGAAGGTGATGTTTTTGTAGGAGAGGTCAGATCAGGTTGAAACTTTGTGGGATTGTCTGTCTACTGATGTCGGAAAGACGGACTGTCACATGCGGCGGTTTGGCTGCCTCTAAGAGCCCTAGCGAATTGATATGTGGGTTTGGTGCTCACGCCCCCCAAGCTCTCTGTTCGTTGATAGCTGCTCTAGATGAGCAAACTGATGGCTGATAATCTTGGGATGTCGTAGGATGGGCCTGCTGAGAAAGAGGAAGCTAACATGCGGAGGAGAGACTAGGTTTTGTGGTCCCAACGAATCCTTCTGTGGTTTCCCCACTACTTCCAGCTGCAAAACGTGGGTTTGTCAATAAACCTTCAGAGTGTGTTGGATCTTCGGATACTGAAGTGTACGATGAATGCTGTGGATAAACTTGGATGGTCTATCCCGAAGAGACTAAGGCAGATATCTCAATGTCAAACCCTTGCTAGTTGAAGACGCCGTCTTCAACCTCAATTGCTGCGGCTGCACACGGTGTTGCTGCTCAAAAGCTCCAAATTAATCAACAATAATCATAGATATTTCCTTTAGTCCCATAACCCTTCTTAAATAGATCTTCATTTGCTTTTGGGGTTTGCATGTCACTTTTAGGGTTTATGCTTCACTTTTGCATGCATGCAATTCTAATTTGATGTTGACTTTAACACTGACTAAACAAGGCCTGCATGCTTTAGGATATGAACTCTGATGGCCTTCTTTCTACACTGATAACTTAATAATACTGAATTGATGTACCTTTTTGCTCCTAGTGCTATCAGTCCTCAGTTATTCCCATTTTATCAAAAACAAAACATTACAGTCCTCCCTCGCCAAAGATTGCTTGTCCTCAAGCAATGCCAGCGCAACTCCACAATCAATCAAACTGAACCAACTGAATCCAGGGATGATCCCAGGGTCCCAAATTATCCTATGAGATTTGTAGCACCCACTGCTCAAAGCACTGCACTGCATGATACCATCACAAGATATCTCATGGAAGCCTCCTATAAGTAGAGTAACTAACCAGGCTGTAAACGAGGTACCATCACAATAGACCTCCTGAAAGCATCCTCTAGCAATCACCAAACTACCAATCACTGTAATCCCAGGGTCCCAAATCAATCTGAGAATTGCAGAGGTCAAAATGCATCCACCGCTACCCTGTGTAGTATCGACACAAGGAGCATCCTGAAGACTCCCAAGTAATCTTATCAGTAAACATTGTATCCGTCCCTCGTAAGGTCTCTCTCATGGACCCCAATGCAAACTTGTGCATCTTTCATCCCAAATATCCCATGGCTCTTGTGGGACTATACCCTTGGCTTGGAATGTCTTCCTAAGAATCGCCCACTCAACAGGACACCAACTCTTAATCTCTGTCCAATCCAATCCCCAAAAAGGACCTTGTCCATAAGCACCATCATAAGGAATAATCCTACCAAGTTGACATTCTGCCCTTCAGATTTCAATTGGAATGCTCATATACTGCTGCCCAATTTCTCGATCCTGGCCAACCTGTAACTATCTGCCATTATGCAAATGTGGACTCAAGCTACTGCAAGCCTTGTCTATGTACTCTTGAAGAGGACTGCTTTGAAATGCAATAGTATGTTTCTTCTGCTGCCCCATCAAGTAATCCAACTGCTTTTTATAACTAGAAAGCCTGACCGCTGATTCGGTACATACAACTCGAAGAACTGTAAGCTCAACATCTCGTTGTACTATGGTGTCTTAGAGTATCTTGGTCCTTTCTTTCATCGCTAGAATGCTTTCTTTAACACGTTCAATCTTCTTTCGGTGACTATCATCTGGAAGCTTTATCTCTTGCATGTATAAACTCTCCCTAACCTCCATGTGTTTGCTCACTGTCTCAACTGCTGTGCTCATTGCCTTGCACCTCATGTATTTCGCCTGTCATAACTGTCTGGACTCCTTCTGTAGTTGATGAAGAGTGTACCAATTCCAACACATCACACGACTTGTCCACAATCTGACTAGCGAATGTGCTTGTGTCGCTAGACTCATAGGATGGCTCTAATGCGATATCCTCATGCACATCCTCATCATGTACTGTTAACTCCAAATGAAGCTCACCAACAACTTGTACTTCATCCACATCTTTCTTCCCTCCCCCAACTATGCCTTTAAGGAGATTCTCATCCAAATCCTTGGGCTGGCTCCCGAACTTGATGGTGTAATAATCTTGAAAGGACAATGCTGCACATACCTCATCACCCAAGGTTAGATACTCTTGATATCGAGGCAAGTGTTGAAGTACTGCTAACCTCTGCAAATTTCCAATCAAGATCCTTCTCATTGTCTTCATGTTCTCACAAGCTGGCAAATAATTTATTTATTTATTTTTCTATGACATACACTTCACCAACATCACTGACATGCATTTGCATGTCCAAGCATGTATCAACATGCACTTTTATTCAATTGCTATGCACCTACAGCTGGCAAGGATCATGCTTTGATACCACTGTAATATCCCAAATACTGATATTCTCTAATTTTATATTGTAGTGCTGACTCACACACTCAATCTTATACAAAAATACGAAATAATTGTGCATGCAAACTTGCTATGCAAAATTGCCCTAAAATGTAGCTGAATTAGGGCTAGGGTTAGCAGAGAGAAATGAACACTTACCATTGATATCCTGACTGATAATAACTCCAGAGATAGCTGCATGCATAAAGATTCGGATATGTGGGCTAGTAGTGCTCCTTTCCTTTTGTGTTACCGCCTCGCTGTCCCGTAAGCACCCTCCAGATTGAAGGTGACGTTTTTGTAGGAGGAGAGGTCAAATCAGGTTGAAACTTTGTGGGATTGTTTGTTTGCTGATGCCAAAGAGATGGACTGTCACATGCGACAGTTTGGCTGCCTCTAAGAGCCCTAGCGAATTGATATGTGGTTTTGGTGCTCACGCCCCCAAGCTCTCTGTTTGCTGATAGCTGCTCCAGATGAGCAAACTGATGGCTGATAATCCCAGGATGCCGTAGGATGGGCCTGTTGAGAAAGAGGAAGCTAACATGCGGAGGAAAGATTGGGTTTTGTGGTCCCAACGAATCCTTTTGTGGTTTCCCTGCTACTTCCAACTGCAAAACGTGGGTCTGTCAATAATCCTTCGGAGTGTGCTGGATCTCCGGATACTGAAGTGTACGATGAATGCTATGGATAAACGTGGATGGTCTATCTCGAAGAGACTAGGGAAGATATCTCACTGCCGAAACCTCGCTAGCTAAAGACGTCGTCTTCAACCCCAACTGCTGCGACTGAACACGGTGCTACTGCTCAAAAGCTCCAAATCAATTAACAATAATCATAGATATTTCCTTTAGTCCCATAACCCTTCTTAAATAGATCTTCATATGCTTTTAGGGTTTGCATGTCACTTTTAGGGTTTATGCTTCACTTTTGCATGCATGCAATTCTAATTTGATGTTGACTTTAACACTGACTAAACAAGGCTTGCATGCTCCACATGCTTTAGGATATGAACTCTGATGGCCTTCTTTCTACACTGATGACTTAATACTACTGAATTGATGTACCTTTCTACTCATAGTGCTACCAGTCCTCAATTATTACACTGTAATATCCCAAATACTGATATTCTCTAATGTTTTATTATAATGCTGACTCACACACTCAATCTTATACAAAAATACGAAATAACTGTGCATGCAAACTTGCCATGCAAAAATGCCCTAAAATGTAGCTGAATTAGGGCTAGGTTTTGCAGAGAGAAATGAACACTTACCACTAATATCCTGGGTGATAATGACTCCAGAGATAGTTGTATGCATAAAGATCTAGATAGGTGGGCTAGTAGTGCTTCTTTCCTTCAGTGTTACCGCCCCGCAGTACCGTAAGCACCTTCCAGACTAAAGGTGACGTTTTTGTAGGGGGAGAGATCAGATCAAGCTGAAACTTTGTGGGCTTGTCCGTCTGCTGATGCCGAAGAGATAGACTGTCACATGTAGAGGTTTGGCAGCCTCTAACTGCCCTAGTGAATTGATCTGTGGTTCTGTTGCTCACGCCCCCCAAGGTCTCTATTTGTTGATAGCTGCTCTAGATGAGCAAATTGATGGCTAATAATCACTGTATGCCATAGGATAGGCCTGCTGAGAAAGAGGAAGTTGAGATGCGGAGGAAGGATTGGGTTTTGTGGTCCCAACGAATCCTTCTGTGGTTTCCTTGCTACTTCCGGCTTCAAAACGTGGATTTGCCAATAACCCTTCGAAATGTGTTGGATCTCTGAATACTGAAGTATATGATGAATGCTGTGGATAAACCTGGATGATCTATCCCAATAAGAGACTAGGGCATATATCTCGCTGAAGACACCGTCTCCAACCCCAACTGCTGCGGCTGCACGCTGTGTTGCTGCTCAAAAACTCCAAAATCAATCATCAATAATAATAGATATTTCCTTTAGTCCCATAACCCTTCTTAAATAGATCTTCATATGCTTTTAGGGTTTGCATGTCACTTTTAGGGTTTATGCTTCACTTTTGCATGCATGCAATTCTAATTTGATGTTGACTTTAACATTGACTAAACAAGGCCTGCATGCTCTGCATGCTTTAGGATATGAACTCTGATGGCCTTCTTTCTACACTGATGTCTTAATAATACTGAATTGATGTACCTTTCTGCTCCTAGTGCTATCAGTTCTCAGTTATTCCCTTTTTATAAAAAACGGAACATTACACTTAATTACTAGGCATAATTGATAATAGACAACAAATGTAGGGAACTTTGTTCTTTCTTAGTAAATTGGTCAAAAGACTACATACAGTACAATCAATTCCAACATACCCTTTCCTCGCAAAGCATTCTGATTATATTTGCAAGGTAATTTCTTTTTTGAATCCACTTTTAATTAACAAACATAATAAACAACAAATTAGGGAACTTTGATCTTCCTTACTAAAGTGGTGGTTAAAGTTCTGCTTTATGATGTCTTAAAACAATGTCTAGGTTGTAAAGAATGCTATGTCTCATACAATGTTGGCCAATGCATGGCAAGATATGGTTGGAGTAGTATCTTGTAGATCTAACTCTTGAGACCGTTCTTGTTCTGGATTTTCTTCCTCTTGACATTCCATGTAGAATAATTTCTTCTCATTGCATTTTTGTCCCTTACTATACTAGCTATAACAATTGAAACATAGTATGTTTTCTCTTCTTTCCTCCTCTTACTGAGGCGTCAACCTTGTAGGCTGAGTGAGGTGAGGGGAGGAAACATTTCCCTCTCTATAGGTGTTGGTAGCAGTCCTTCTAGTTGCCATATTTTTACTTTCAACTTTCCTTTCCAAACTAAAAGCATTCTCTAATGGTTTAGGTTCAAAGAGACATACCTCATGTTGAATGCTCTCTTTCAAAGTACCCATAAGGAGATCCAACAAATTATCCTCTAGAGTGTTCTTCACTCGAAGTTAAATCTTCTAAAAATGCTTAATGTGCTCTGAAAATGGACCTTTTTGCCTGATATTTATCGATTGTTTGAAGAAGGTGTTGCTCTTAAGATCCCCATAATATGCTATCAATCCATCTGTAAATATAGTTCAGGAGACAATAGAGTCTTTTCTACATTCGCAAATCCATTGGTACCATACAAATTGATCACGTTCTAAATACAAGCATGCAATAGTTACCTTTTGTAAAATTGGCACTTTGTGTAGATCAAAGAACTACGGCATCTGGAAAATCCATGTTATTGGATCATTGCCATCAAACTTTTTTCATATCAATCTTGGAAATGAAGTAGTTCCTTGGTCTCGAGTTGAACACATGATGATCTGATGAATGATCAAATTTCAGGGACTTGAACCTCTTTTTCTTTAGCTGTTTCTCAATTTTCTTAATCTATTATAGGGAGAAGTCCCTCTTTTTCTTGTCCTCTTCTTAAGGATTTGAATTATGAGGAAATAGATGTCTCATCTCATTCAGAATTACCCCTTTCATAACTTTGAGATCCTCTTAACTAGCCATCTTTTTGAGAGCCTCCTTTCTGGCCAACTTTTGATGCATCGTTTCCATCTTTTGCATATTCAATTTCAACTTAGTCTCTATTTCACTTTTTGTGTTTACCAATTGAAGATGTGTCATTGGTCTATCTCTCAATTCTTTAAATTTGACCTCCAAATTAGATAGTTGGTTATGCATTTCTTCATTTTCTTCATGTGTCATAGTCACTGTTATGAAAATCGGACCGAAACCGGTAAAACTGGCCGGTCCGACCAGTTTTGTGGCCTCACCGGGTCAAACCGGTGTCTCAAACTGGAAATGAGTGGTTCCATATGGAACCGACCGGTTTCGATTGGTTTTATTGGTTTCGGTTTGGTTTTAATCGGTTTCGGTTTCGGTTCCAGTTTTGACCGGTTCCATACCTAATTGTACAACAACACTTAAGAGGGTATTTTTTTGTTTTTATTTTTAATTTTAAAAGTTGGTTGAGTGGGGAAGGTTCTAGTGAAATATGCTTAGTATGGCACATAGCAAGAGCATTTTTTGCAACTTTGTGTATAATGGTTTGGATTCACACGGTTGCACATGAATATATATATATATATAATTTTTCAAAATTGAAGTAGTTTTTGTATTTTTGGTGGACCGGTTTTTTTCTCGGTTTTGAGATCCTGTTTCGGTTTGGGTCCGGTTTTCATGGTTGGCCGGTTCGACCACCAGTTCGGTTTTTTTAACCTTGGTGATAGTTAAGCTTTCGTTAGGTTTAGCAAGTAAAGTAATTTGTGCTCCACCTTTTGCCCTTAGGTCCCACTGATGTTTTCTAGCATTCTCTATTTCCTCTTTATCACACCTTTTGAATAACCCAAAATAGATATTCCAATCAAAAGTTATTTTAGTATCAAGTTAACATACCTTTACAAAGCTTCATTTGTAGGTTGTCTAGCTGGTCGACCTTGCTCCTAAATTATCTCTGAAAATTTGACTCCCTTGAGTCTGAAATTGTCACTTAGTAGCATGGTATGCCTTCTTTCCAATACCATAGGTTTGACCGAATTCTGATGTTTCAAGTGGGAATTGTGGTAACTGTTATGCCAAATTCAGTAGGTATACTTTTTCAACTTATTTTTGCTATTGCAAGTGATATATCCCAGACTACTGTGGCTCATTTATATTGTTTATTGGGGCTTCTATATGATTCTAGTGACGTGATGATGTGATGATCATGTATATATTCCCTTTGTTGCTGCTATACCATGACAGGTGATGTATAATGATTGATGTTTTAGTTCATATTGCTGCTGCTAGATGTATTAGATGTTTGATGGGTATAGTTAGCTGTACCACCCATAGGTTGACGAGGGTAAAGGATTCTTGATTTACTTTCTTACCATTGAATCGGGATGACTCTTGGTCTTTACAAGGATTCCCCCCTGCCCCCTTTCTTCAGCTCCATCTCTGGCCATTCACACTTCATCCAGATCACTTCAAATTTTGGTCTGCATCCTAAGGGTTTGAACTTGATAAACTAACTCTTGCTCTCTCCCTTTGTAACCCTTTCTCTAGGTGTGCCTCCATGTTTTGCATGTGTCTTGGGTTTATTGTGTTGTAGGGAATCCTCAACACAGGATGCTTTCAGGTAGATCCCCGTGGCCAATTGTCAATAGTTAGGAATAACTGCAATTAGAGAGTCCTAATGCAGAAGGTTCTTAGGTTTGCTCCACGAGGTTGATTGTCATAATAAGGAAAGTCTAAAATTGAGCAATGCCTTCTCTTGAGATCCAAAAAATTCCCTAGTAATAAAATGATTAGTGGTTGGAAGGATAAGTAACTCTTGTTGGGGCTATGGACGCTTGAGTAGCAACAGGGTGAAGCCTATTTGCAATATGTGGTTTATTGAGGCAACTTCGTTGGGGCTATGGATGCTTGCTAGTAGTTGATCTAAGGCTGTCTCGTTGCTAGTATCCCAAAAGGTGTAAAACTGGGGCCGGTGCATTTCAATACACTAATCCTATGCAAAAAGAGAAGAAAAGTAAAAACCTGCTGGGATCAAAGCGGTAAGGTAACTTGGAAGATGCTCTTGTGTTAAAACACTTCTCTATTGTCTGTATAATGGTGAAACTTATAGAGGAACCCTTTATCCTTCATCTTGAGTCAATCGGTTAACTAAAGCCTACCCGACTTGCCCAAATTTGGTTGAGTCATCTATATCCACCTCGAAGAAGAGAATAATCCTTGTAAGTACTTTGATGTTGGTATGGTATTGGTTGGTTTGTAAATCTTCTATCTCATGGAATCTGTTTGAAAATATCTATGGTATTTCGATATATCATCATGCTTGTCATGACTAATATATGATGACTCGCTTTAATATATCATGATTAATATATACATTTTCTGCACATGTACATTATTACTCCTAGTCCTCCAAGGACATTCTCTACTGTTGGTCCATTTAGGACAGCTTTTGAGTATAGTATAACATCATTTCATTGCTTCAGAGATATCATCATGCCTTCTTTAGAGCTATTGTATTCAGTGCCAATTGGTCAATGTTGTATAGTGGCAAGTTGCATTCACTAGGGGGCTATTATCATAACTTTTGTTGTACATGGGATCCATGGTTTTTGAGCACATATTTAGATCCCCATTTGGCGACTTATTTAGGTACATGCCATGAGGTTGATCACTACTGCCCTTGATCAATCACTTCCAAAAGGTGGTGGCTCCATTGCTTAGTGTTTCGTAGTCTTGTTTTTTCATTAACGTGCATGGGTTTGATTTACTTAGTATTTTCTAGATCTACTGATGGATTTGGATACCTATTTGTCCATATTATCAGTTTCCAGGGTTGCATTGTAGAATACTCCTCCAGTTTGGTCAGATCTACAAGGGTCACTCGGATAGTTCTTAGCGAGCAATATGCAAAATTCATAAACGTGCATGGTTGTGATCTAGCCTCCATATGCACAATGACTTTGACGTATTGGGTTTAGCTCTTCTGTCCAGCCATACCCTCAGATTGCCCAACGACCCCTTTTTTCACTGATTTTCAGCCAACAAGGGGGATTTACATGCATATTTCAGTATGTTGACAACTAATACAAGTTAATACTATGGTTTTCCTAAGTTATTTGCCTAATTGGAGGTTAATATTATTAAAAGAGGCAATTTAAGTGAACTTTATGGTTATAATTTGAAGTTCAGGTGCACTTTACTAATTTATATTGAGGATTACCACTTCTCTCCTAGAGAGGTCGATTTGCACATGTGGCACTTGGGCACACATGTTGAGACACTTTTTGATGATTTAGCACCTTAGCACATATGTTGAGGCTTCTTGTGGTCATCTTGCCTCAATTTCACTTGAAGATTAGATCTCAACCCTTCATTACTACTTTTTCACATGGATCAACCCTCCTCATGCATGGATCATTACCTCATTGACTTGGATCATGGAGGCTAATATGACCAATGACTTGGCAAAGGAAGAGAGCTCGTGGTATTGGCATATGGCTTTCACCTTGCTCATGGTATTTCCCCATGGTTTTGAGATGACCCATGGCATTTGGCACTTTTTCACTACTATTGACAAGTCAAGAGGAAATTTGCCCCACTAAAAGAGGATGATTTTCCTTATTTCAAATTTTTTTGTTGTAACAAGATTATTCTAGACAATTGGTTTAACATAGTTCCCATTCGAATCATGATCAATTATAATTTATAACTACTTTTTCCCTCTTCCATCTAGGGTTTTATTCACCCGCTTAGTAAGAGGGAAAGTTGAATCTTTTTGGAGGGGTCGATATGTTGTGAATATAATTACCCTTTTAGTTTTCTAGTGACTCTTATGCTCCCAATTTTTATATGCATGCGATTGGGATTTGCTCTCTTGGTGGAAGGAGGCTCTTCACAAGGGCTTGAGGTTATTTTCAGATTTTCATTTTGATTAAAATATAAATCAAGATAGGAGTTGCTTTGTCCTTCTTACTTGGATTAGATCTAGTGTAACATGTTTGGATTTCTTTTGTTCCTCCTCCATTTAAATTAGGGTTTGGTCATATTTAGTCATTCACTAACCTCCCTGATGCATAGCAAGTCTAGGATTTGGATTGCTTTGTCATCCTTGTTCTTTTCAGGTTCCCATCAGGAGTTGGAGTGAAGATTTGGATTTATCTTTGCCTAGCAAAGGAGGGGTATTTTCTTGACCTCCACTCTCCCTTGAAGGCTACTTAGCCATCACTTGGGAGGCTTCTCAACTCCATGACCAAATTTTGATTTCCATATAAGGCAATTGGTCTAGTTAATTGGTTTTATATTGCAGCTTTCTTCCAACCTAATTTTATTACCAAAACTCTGATTTTTCTGGTACATGACTGTCTTTATAATTTAAAACCCTAAGAACCTAATTGGGAAGCAAATTGCTCTCCCTTCCATGAAAACATTATAAGATCACATTAACAAGGAACCTAAGATATAATCATTAAAGATCCTATTAATTTTCAGATTTCAACTCATTGAGCTAGTGGTTTATTGTGTTTTTGGGGAAATATGGTTTGTTGAAGTACCTTGCTAGTATATGTTTTCTAACTCTCATTTTCTGCCGTACTAGCTAAATTTGCTTACTGTTATGTTACTTCTAATTGCAGACCTGAAATTGCAGCAACTAGTAAATGTGTTGAATGATCTATTAAATGCTAATCCAGTATTGCGTTTTTGAGTATTATTTTTATTCTTGTGATTTATTTTTGAATACATGTTTACTATTGCTAGAATTCTGATAAATTCAACGCTAATAATTCTGCTATACTAGTGAAGAGGGTTTTGATCTTTAGCAATCTCATCTTTGCTCAGGGCCGACCTATCCTCTCACAAGGAATGCACCCTAGGGGAAATTCCAAGGATATTCCTCTTTCGAAGATTGACTTGTTCTTGTATAATCTCATGCAATTTTTGAGGAACATCTTTTGTTGATCTTGCCATAACATACATGTTAATAAGTTCAAGTATTTTTATGCAATATTGGTAATTCAAACTTATTGGATATTCAATCTATTGCTAATGTCATCTTATGCATGAATTTCTTTTCATAATCTTATGGTATTTTCATTTTTGCTAACATGTTTAATTAATTCATATAGCTCCACATTGTCGATATCCGGGAACATTTATCAGTGGGTAGAAGATGTGTTGCAGTGTTTATAAACAACATCAAAGATTTGTTGTTAAGTTTGTAAATCTGTGGTTGGGGATCCATTATTAACTGTGAATACATTAGGTTCTTTATTGCAGGCTGTGCCATTTATTGGTGTAGTGTTGGCTACCGATGTAACTCATTTTAATACCCCTTCAAGTAGTATTGTGTTAGATTGGACTTGAACATTGATTCACTTCCACTTACCTTGAGTATATCGGAAGTCCCCATAAAAATACTTTAACCATCCTTCGATTGTCTTGTTATTGTAGTGCATTGAAAACAACATTTGGGAAGATTACTCTTCTTCACATACCTCAAAGGTATATTGAAGGGACACTCTTGATTGACTTGATCCATTCCATTTTGGGGGTTACTATTCATGGTAAATGTTGGTTCATTTCATGTAATTAGGAGCTATAATCAAATGTATTATGTCTTTTCTTTTCATGGTAACTAGTCATATTGCTACACCTTTGCCTTATTTTGAATATTGGTTAAATTGGTGTTGTATCTAAATTTTAATATTGTAGGCATCTCAAACACCTTTAGTCTAGTGTGTCTTGTTCTTGACCCTCCAACCTAGCTAGGACACCTTATTCCAAAGAAAAAATAACTAGACAAGTACTTGGATCAACTAACATTCGTTGGTTGATATCAAGGAAAATCTGGTCAGGGTCTTTGCCTTGGTTTGTCTAGGTCTACTTGCTTATAGATTTAGAAATCCTAAAAGAGGGGTTCCCCTTTGATAGTGACACATTAGGAGGAAAATCCCATAGTTGTGTCGGGTAAGCGGCTAATTTTCGTTGCTAGTCAGGAGGCCGCTAGGTTGTGAATAAACATTTTTGGCGCCATTGTCGATGAAGCAAGGGTTTTTAGTTGAACCTTCCACCTTTAGCCAAAATATTCTATTCATCAACATTTTTGGCGTCGTTGCTGGCAATATAAGGAGTTCTTTGGTTGAACCATATCCTCCATCCTTGGCCAAAAATATAGTCTTCAACCACACTTTTTGTGGCGTTGTTGGGGAAGCAAGGAGTTCTCAGTTGTCTTCAATGATATCCCTTTTTCGTGAATAAATTTCATACTCTCCATTTGGCGATTCCATATGGTGACTCCACTGGGGCATCATCTAGTGAACCCATTTGTCACAATTATAATCATTTGGTCGTCTTGTTATTAGTGCATTGAAAACAACATTGGGGAAGATTACTCTTCTGAACATACCTTAAAGGTATATCGAAGGGATACAGTTGCTTGACACTCTTGATTGACTTGAGCCATTCCATTTTGGGGGTTACTATTCATGGTAAATGTTGGTTCATTTCATGTAATTATGAGCTATAATAAAATGTATTATGCCATTTCTTTTCATGGTAACTTGTTATATTGCTATACCATTGCCTTATTTTGCATATTGGTTAAATTGGTGTTGTATCTGAATTTTAATATTGTAGGCATCTTAAACACCTTTAGTCTAGTGTGTCTTGTTCTTAACCCTCCAACCTATCTAGGACACACCTTATTCCAAAGAAAAATAAACTAGACAAGTACTTGGATCAACTAACATTCGTTGGTTGATATCAAGGAAAATCTGGTCAGGGTCTTTCCCTTGGTTATCTAGGTCTACTTGCTTATAGATTTAAGAATCCTAAAAGAGGGGTTCCCCTTTGATAGTGACACATTGGGAGGAAAATCCCATAGTTGTGTTAGGTTAGTGGATAATTTTTGTTGCTAGTTAGGAGACCGCTAGGTTGTGAATAAACATTTTTGGTGCCATTGTCGAGGAAGCAAGGAGTTTTTAGTTGAACCTTCCACCCATAGTCAAAAATATTGTATTCATCAACATTTTTGGAGTCGTTGCCAACAATGTGAGGAGTTCTTTGGTTGAACCATATCCTCCATCCTTGGCCAAAATATTGTCTTCAACCACACTTTTTGCGTCATCGCTGGGGAAGCAAGGAGTTCTCAGTTGTCTTCAATGATATCCCTTTTTCATGAATAAATTTTATACTCTCCACTTGGCAATACTATTTGGTGACTCCACTGGGGCATCATCTAGTGAACCCATTTGTCACGATTATAATCTTAGGAGTTCATTAAGAGAATTGATTGTATACACTAGAATTGCAAGAGGGACGTTTAAGTAGTTTAGGTTTAAGGCTCCAACAAGTCCAACTACTTCTATGCTTGGCACTAATCAAGTTAATACCAACTAACCTAGGGCTTTTGGCAAAAACATGAACAACCCTTTGGATTTTTCAGCCATAGTATGGCAACCCAATCTTTTCATGCAAAGCTCATAAGAGATTGCTTAGTTTCACTGGGGATGGTGTAGTGTCTGCTATAGAGCATTTCGGTAAATTTTGGAAGGTTATGAAAGAGCTCGATGTTGAGCATGAAGATGTGTTTATGAAGTTGTTTGCTGCAACTTTAAGGGAAATGGACATAGATGGTATAAGAATCTTAGAACTGGGAGCATAATTGGGTATGACCACTTTGAAGAGAAATTCTTAGATGAATTTCTTAGTTTCTCTTGGACCAGCTCTATGAAGTCAAGAAGAAGGATAATGAGACTGTCCAGGAGTTCAATTAGAGATTTGAGAAAATCCTTGAGAAGATTCTAGAGGATATAACACCTAAATATTTTGTTGTCTTAATCCACTACTTAAATGCTTTCCTTGGAGCATATGGATTTATCATTATGTTGAAAGAAAAGACCCTCCTAACTTAGAGGAAGTCCAAAAGAATGCAAGATAAATGGAGTTGAATGTATCATCTTCCGGTAAAGTTGATCTATTAGAGTTCCCTAGAGATTCACTTTCTAGATCTGAACCCAAAGCTAAGGCACCTCCTCCTAAGGATAAACTTCAATATTCAAGTGATGTTTTAATTGAAATGATGAAACACTTGACTATCTTATCTCAAGTGGTAGCAAGCTTAAAGAAATCTCAAGAGATATCTAGGGGCCCTTATCCTCTGAGAAGACCTGGTTTCAATTGGAATCAACAAAAGAAGCCTTCAATTGAGGATCCTAAGATTCCCTCAACTTCTACCCCAAATAACCAAGATTTTGCTTAATGGTGCTTGGAGTGTGATGAGCCACATGATGAGTGTGGATGTCCTCTTGTTGACTAACTTGGAGGAAACTCAAGTTGAGGATACCATAGATTTAATTGAAGAAGTTGATTATGCTCATGATTATCAATGTAGGATCTTTGATGTATCTAAAGAGGACTTATAGCAAATTAAATAGGAGAGCATGGAGAATCGTAAATCCAATATTTTGAATTCCACGAATGAGGAAATAAAGGCAAAAATGAGAAAAGAGAAGTGGCAAACTTATCAATGGAAGAAAGCCATGCAAAGTCAATCTCTTACCTAGAAAATGGCTTAGGGAAAGACATCTTTGCCTTTGTCTCAACCAAGTATTTCCCAACCAGCTCAACCAAATCATGTTGGTGTTGATTTGAAAATTAACATTGAGGGTATACTTAATAATCTCACCATTCCTGCATTGTTGAGTGAGTTGATCAAGTTACCTTCACAGAATGAAAAAGTCTAAAGATTTTGTCAAGATAATTTGAAGGATGACTTGAAGAAGGACCCTTCAGTTTTTTTGCAAACTGCCCTTTATGAAAGATGAAGTGGGGGTCATCAACCTTTTTATATCACCCTTATTGTAGAAGGAATGCTCTTGCATAACTGCATGTTGGACTTTGGAGATGCTACTAACATTAAGACTTTATGAGTTATGAGAGCTCTTGGGTTAGAAATTTCAAGGCCTTATGGAAATGTGCGTGGATTAGATTCAAAGCCAATCAAAGTTGATGGCTTTATCAAGGATTTAGCCTTTCTTGATATATCCACCTTAATAGATGTTCTTATAGTTGATCTCCCACTTGCCTATGGTATGTTACTATCAAGAAAATGGTCAGCTGGACTTGGTGGACAATTGCAAATGGATCTCTCATATGCCTCTCTTCCTAATGCTGAGGGGAAGATGATCTGGATTTATAGAGTACCTTTCTATGACTTCCATTTAGAGGAGCCTACTGAAGGGATTGGTACAATTAATGAACAAGACTGTGTTGAAGATGAAATATTGTGCATGGTAGTTGATGGCCCTAGTGAAATACCTGAAATGAAGAGGAAGAAAGGTAGGGAGCCTATGTGTACTTCAACATTAACAAATCACGAGAGGGGATCCGTCTTGATAGGTCCATTAATGAAGAGCTTGAACCTTTGAAAGGGGAAAGAAATTTCAAAACCTCGTATGAAATTATAAGGGAGATTCTCCTTCCCAAGGAACAACCGAATGAAATTATGATTGGATCCATTCAAATTTCCTTAGGAAAGGAGGTTAGCCAACCCCCCTAGTGAAGTTGTCATTGGAGAATTTTCCATCTCATTGAATAATGGATCAACTGTCACCACTCAGGAAGATCATAATCATACCCCAAAGTCAAAAAGAGGAGAACATCCAAAAGTTGATAAGCATTTGACGTAGAACTAGAAGGTTTTTGAGACATGGAATGCTATACACAATCCATTAATAGGAGGCAATACACTTAGTGGGATCCAATCATGATTTGGAATCGAGCCTATAAATACATGGCCAAAACTTGTTCTCACGTTTGGGTTGGTCCTTTCTTAGTTGAGCGAATTGAAGGAGATACCTATTCTCTTTCCTTAACTAATGGCTATAAATTTGCTCTTCCTATTCACCAGGACTCTAGCAAAGATTATATACCTGGTGTTCCCTAACATTTAATCATCTCTTGTTAGCTTAGTTGTCAATTTTGTGCGTTAGCTTTCGTAACCTAATAATCAATTTTGAATTATATTAGCTTAGTTTTCTTTCATAGTCTAAAGCATTTCCTTTATGTTATTAAGATTTTGCTTATGATAGTACCGTGCTTTTCCTTCAGTTGCATTTCTAATAAATTGTTCTGTGAGGAAGGTATAGTGTTCTTACAGGTACTTTCTTTACTACTGCTTTACCAGAGATGCTGAGGTTCTCAAGTCCTTTCCCCTTAGAGCACTCGTCTCCCATGGAGCTAGATGTTATGCCAAATTCTCTGGGCATACTTTTTCAACTTATTTTAGCGACTGCAAGTGATATATTCTATACTATTGTGGCCCTTTTCTGTTGTTTATTGGGCCTTCTATATGATTGTAGTGGTGATGATGTGATGATCATGTATATATGCCATTTTCTACTGCTATACCATGATAGATGATGTATAATGATTGATGTTGTACATCATATTGTTGTTGCTACATGATGTATTGGTTGTTTGATGGGTATAGTTAGTTGTACCACCCATAATTGGACAAGTGTAAAGGATTCTTGATTTACTTGATTATTGTTGAACCAGAATCGCTTTGCGTTTACAAGGATTCCTCCCCTTCTTTGGTTCTATCTTTGGCCATTCACACTTCTTGCACATCACTTCATATTTTGGTCTGCATCCTAAGGGTGTGCACTTGATAAATTGACTCTTGCTCTCCCCCTATGTAAATTTTCACTAGGTGTGCCTCCATGTTTTCTCTGTGTCTTGGGTTTGTTGTGTTGTAGTGAATCCTCAACGCAGGATGCTTTTGGGTAGATCCTTGAGACCAATTGTCAATAGTCAGGAACAACTATAGTAGATCATCGTGGCGCTCCACCTTTTGAGGCTTATTGCATTCATTGTTTGACTATTCTTGATGGTACGTTGCACATGGGAGATCCATTCTTTGCCACACGTGCCATGGTTCTTGGTGAGCATTCCTCATTTTTGAATGGTTTTGTTGGAGGATGAACTCATGAAAAACTCTTGGCACATTTCCTCATGCTTTTGGATAAGATTGTTTCATCAGAGTGGTTTGATTGGTCAAAAGGCTAGGGTTTTGGAGCTAGCATGTTTTTGATGATATCATCTAGAGCGCTCCTCCTTTCGAAGTATTATTTGTGACCTCACATATTATGCTATATTATTCAATGGTGTGGCCTTGGTCACGTGGACAAATTGGTTAGGGTTTTGGTATTTTGACCATGTCATGAGGATTTTTATTATTTGTTTATTTGTTAATTGTTCCTATATGGGAGACCCTTCTCTCATTGTAAAGGTTGCTAGAACTTGGAGAATAAAAATATTCTTGAGTTTTGCTTGGAAATCTTATTGTGTAAGATTATTGGGTGAGTATTGGAGAAGCTAGATGGAGCTATAGGTGCTTGATAGCATAAAGATGGAGCTGCAATTGGTAATCCTGCATAAAGATTGGGGTAAACACTTTACTAGATAGCATAATATTCCTCTCTTGATATATGTTACTTGTAGTTAGGATTGACAAACTTTGCATGCAGATTTTTTAGAGGGGTCAACTCTTGAATTCTCCCTTGGATAAGAAGAAAAACTTATTTTGGTGATCAAAGTGTAGGACAAGGGTTTGAACTCGTCAAATCCCTCCTAGTCTTTGATCACCAAACTTCACATGTTTCCTCTATGACCCTAGTGCCCTCTTTTTAAGCAACTAGGTACTAGTCAAGAGATATATTAGCCATTTTATATCATTTCTTTCAAAGTTTTCTAAATATAGAATTGATTCTTCATATGAAGCATAAATTTAAGCAAAAGGCTTGGGGAATATTTTATTTCAAACCTTCTTTTGAGGGTTGCAATTTATCTTTCTCGATATCATCCCATATATGTTGTGATTTGCATTAAACCTCATCATAAGGAAAGATATGGTAATCTTTTGCTTGCTGTTCATTAATTAATACATTTGAGGTGAATGCTAGTTCTTGTTTTTCTCCGATTTAGACTTGGGTTGGTTTATTTCATTTATCACTCAATTGGGTTAAAATTTATAGTTGTTTTAAAGTCATTTCTTTTACATTTTGCATTGCCTTCAACACTCATCAACAGTTTTAGGTCTGGGGCTATATCTACAGTGTTTTATGGCAAACAACATCTACACACTTAATCAATTGCCAATAAATAGGTCTGGAATTGGATTATTGCTACTAATTTATAAGCACACCCATTTCTTCTATTTGTTGATGGCATGCACAATGAGTAACTGTATCTTAATCACTTGTACTTCAAACATAAAGTTATTGGTAAATTTTGTACCTTCTTTACACATAATTTCACTCATTTAAGTGGCTGGAAAATCTATTTTGTTATTAACCACATAATCTCTGTTGCAACTTAATCACTTGGCTTAGTTAACAAATTTTCAAATTGTGTTTTTATTCCTGAAATAAGTCAGTAACTCCATTCTATTGGCAGTCCCGACAATAGAATAGGAGTTTGTGGTTCATCAAGTTGTATTTTCTTGAAGTTAATTTTCAGATTTACTTGCAATTTGTTTCCATGCTTTATATCAATTCACTATTACTTTCATAACCTTCTTTATTGGTGTAGAACTTAATTTCCATTTCTGGTTACTAAAACGCAATTCTTCTTACGTTACAAGTTACAACAGCATTATTATCTAGATCTACAATGTCTTAATGAGATACAATTCGCATGTTACTTAACGTTAAGATTCTCATTTTACAACTTTTGATCTAGTTCTTTTTGTGACAAGTTTATTATTCACTTGGCAAATCACTTATCACATAAACTTATTGTTTGCATAATCCACTTGCTTTATTTCATTACATGCAAGCAAGTTCTATGATTCATGGATGTTTTAATGAATTTATGAGTTAGCATTGTGGTTTGTTTGATTTCTGGAGTCTAGGAGATATCTTTCAACACTTATTTAGGTTTCATCTCATAATAAGGTTTTCTAACTAACATACATAATCCTTCCACAATTAATTTTGCAATCTAAGCAATTTTGCCTTGCCACCAATATCTAGACACTTAGTTGCTCTTAGGGAATCCCCCTTGTTCTTGATATTCATTCAAGAGCTAAAGAGAAGGGATGTAATTGCCAAGGTGTTGGTGGCATTACTTCCATATTTGCACTTAGCTAGAGTCTTTTCAGACTTAGCATTTAGCGTTCTATTTTTTATGACAACATGGCTATTTCAAATAACACTCCTTACAAAAAATTCATGTTGGCTCAATGTTTGAAACATTTTAGTAAGTCCAATTCTTTTTCCCTCATGTAAAATATTAGCTTGATATCTCTCTATTTGCCTTTCATAAGTTTTTTAAAGATTTGGGGAATGTTGTATTATCAACATTTTATTGTTTCTCAGTTCCTTAGATATGTATTTTGAACTCAATTTTTGTGATATATCTTCGATTTCAATGTGTTTAATTGACAAAAGGTGAATAACTTTATTTGTGTTTATTCATTAGAAGGTCAATGCATTCGGCATTAATTTGCAAGATGTTTTATCCACAGGCTTACTTGTCTCTTCCTGATCGGGTTGGATCTGTAGCTGGGTTTATAGCAATGATGATTGATCACTACAATATGTTGGTGAGGAAGCAATTCTTCTAACAGATGTATTTTATAGAATATATGCAGCCACATTTCTATTTCATGCATTTTTACTTTATCTAGTTTATTGTCTAATGTCTCATTGTATTGTTACATGGATCCACCCCTTTTGTTTTTGTCTTTTCTCTCTCTAAGTTTGTTTAACTAGAAAGAAGGAAAATGAAGAGATTTTTGGCAATCTATTTTTTTGAATGTGCAAAATTGCTACATGTGTAAAGTCTTTATATTTTTTTTGTCAATTGGACTTGTTATCTTAAGGAATGTGTTAAACTATAATATTATATTTATGAAAACATGATATGTCAAATTCTCGCTTATCTTTTATTGTTGTAAAGCACACATCTTTTACTACGCATGCAACAGTCTACAGGGTAGGCAGGACTCCACCAACGTTAAGCGGGTGGGACAGTATTGTGTGGGTTTAGGCTAATGAGTAATTTTGATTGTCTTATGTATACAATGATCAAAGCTGATGTTGTTAGGAGTACTTGTGTATATTTAAAGCATTGGGTAATATCGTCATGAGGTAGCCCAATGACTTGTAAGTATTTTTGATAAGAAGTGGTCATGGGTTGCTTTGTTTGAGGTGAGCTTTTCCCAAAACCCATTCAATTATTGGTTATGAGTAAACCAGGAATAAAAACCAAAATAAATTTAGTTCAACATGTCTATATGCCAATGGTGATGAACTAGATGGTTGCAACAAAATCGAAAGAAAATTGAAATTGAAAGAGTTCACTCCTTGATTGGTGTGATGGAGAGCAGTGTGGTATTCCATAAAAGTGCATTGCTGATGTTGCAGGCAGTGACCTGATTGGCGAAGGTAGATAAAACAACCCGGTTTAGGAATCTGAGAGGGGGAAGTAGAAGAATATGAATAACTAGTGTACTCATAGATGATAGCTGCAACATTATTAAATAAGATTCACATCCTCAATGACAAACTCTAATGAAATGACACAAATAAGAATTAAAGGGGAGAATGTTGACATTAATGATTCCTTTTTGTCAAGGTTGACAACATAATGTTGTATGTCTGAATGTATTATCACACATGAATGTTGGTCACATTAACATATGCTAATAATATATCATAGAAGGAATTAGCATCAGTAGAAGCCAAATGTAAGGCTTACACATGTGAGAGCACCTTGGTAATTGACTAGTGACATGGTGGCTCATATATTCACAAGGCTCACATGATGATGACCCATATAATAAATTTAGATAGAAGAGTTCACAAATGGGCAAGATCCCTTTTATTAGAAGATTCAAATTTCTAGCACATGAAGGATCATTTTAAATGCCATATATGCATTCTAAGTTGGGCCTCTTGAATGTTTCTC
Organism: Pseudotsuga menziesii; assembly: GCA_001517045.1. Lineage (NCBI taxonomy): Eukaryota > Viridiplantae > Streptophyta > Pinopsida > Pinales > Pinaceae > Pseudotsuga > Pseudotsuga menziesii. Next base: position 223,107 of record LPNX010440470.1, on the reverse strand, counting down.
TTACACTCTCTTACATAATTTCTTACATACAAGATTCTGATTTATAGTACATAAAGGTTCAATTTAAATGCCTATATGCATTCTAAGGTTGTCTACTTGAATCCATTCTCTTACATATTCACTTACAACCATGAAACTCCAAAGAAGATAAAGTGCCACATATGAACAAAAAGGGGACCCTTACAACAAGATTTGCTACAAGAAAAGATGTATCAATTAAGCTCAAGAGAGAGAGAGAGAGAGCAAGCTCCAAAACCCGAACCAGACAAATGAATGAGAGAATAAACCCAATTTCAATCCTTTTACTCACAACAATGAGCAAGTAATAAGATCCTAGATCAAGCTAGGGTGGAGTAAATAAATCCAAACTACTCCAACTACCAACCAACAATAATAAAGTAGTACATGAAAGAGGTGGTCAAAGACACAAGTACAATATTGAAGAGAAGAAAGGCCCAAGAAGAGGGTGCATCCATCAAATGAGGGTGAATGATGATAAGCAGAGGTCAAACTCTAGCCTCCAAAGGCTTTCCAAAGGATCTCCAATGATAGCACTCCAAGAAAATGGTCTCAAAAGGTGGAGTGCTTCCTTAAATAAGGTGAATGCCCTCCATGAAAAGGCACTCCAAAAGGCACGCGACGAAAATATTGTGCAACTCTTTAAATAACAATTTTGGAATTGCTAACTTCCTCAATATTTATTGGATTTTCTATTATAATCACTTTTTGGGAAACTTGTGGTCGCTTTGCATTTAATGGTGTTGAGATGGCACAATTCTAGGCACTTTGTCAAACGATACCTACTCACAAAGGTAGGATGCCTTGCAAAATTGTCCCATTAAAAAGGGCCTAGATGAGTGTGTAAAGAACCTTCCAAAGGGTGGGCACTCATAAAGGAAAACCAATGAATGTAGAACAAGTCAGCAAGTGCAAGAGGTTGCTTTCATACATCAACGGGTCATATCTATGCTGTTGGGAGCGGGGAGTGCGAGCAGAGTGAAAAGTGAAATTTTCAAAAGCTTCCTGGGTGAGAGCGTTTTTTATAAATATATATTTTTATATATTTTGATGCATATATGTCAAAAAAACCATGTAGAATGTTGAATTAGTTACATAAAACATAAAAACATGGATTAAACTATATAACATCAATCATCTAGTAGTTATAATGTATAACTTATAGCATCATCATCAAATGATCAACTTGTTATCACAAATTCTATAGTGGTCATTAATGAAATCCAATCTACGATGGAAAATATAGGGAGCCACTAAGAACATGATACTTCAAGAAACCCTTCCCCCCAAATGACATATGGTTGTCACATCGGATAGGTTTCTTCTCTCTTTAGGCCTCTTAATTCACACAAGGTGAACTAAACTAGCCATAGGAGGTGTCCCATGTTGAGCTTAGATGCTCAATCGCTTTTAAGTTACAAAGTACTTGTGAAGGTTATGGCAATTGGTAAAATGTACAGTACCTTGAGGAATGGCCTCCTAGATCAAATGAAATGATTGTTGAGTATGTTTAGATGGATTGATTAGGGGTTAGATAAATGGTTGAAATGCAATATAATTCAAGTAATTATCCAATAGTGTTGGTTTAGGAGATATAGGGATATAGTGCTAGGGTTTTGATGATTCCAAGTCACTACCTTTAATGAAATGATCAAACTAATGGGAAAATAATGAAGGTAAGATATGGATTGAGTTTATAAGTAGATCCTAACAGAAAGATTTGCTTGCTACACAAGAAATTGATCAATCAATAGTCCATAAGAAAATACGAAGCAATGCCAAGTGGGCAAAAATACCCAAGTGGGTAAAAACCAAAATGACCAAGCGTTCTAGTGAAATAATTTTTTGAGGGTTTTATTATTAATTTTAATAGTCAACAAATGGTTTGAGAAGCTATGCTAGATGAGATTGAGTACATACTTGGATCTAAATGTTTGATTTGGGTCCTTTCTCCATCTTCAACATCCTCGAATAGATCACAAGCCTTCCATAGACCAAGTCGCTTTGATTGCCCAATAGAAGTCGCCCTGCAAAACCCCAAGAGAGACAATAGTAAGATGATTTCTAAAAGCTATGCATCAATTGAAATTTGCAAATCGATTTGTAACTTAACAAGAGTAATGGAGGATAGATAACAAATAAAATTTAAATGGTAAAATAAATATTTATGTTTATCCACATACGAAACCCTCGTCACAAGAGTGAATCGCCCAAGCCAAGTAAGTCGCCCCAATTTGACTTGTGTGAAGTTGCCCTCCTGTAAGCACAAAAGATCAAGATATTTTGCTTTTAATATGGAATATGCCAATGATCTAGCAATAGAAGGAATTTGGAAAGAAAGAGAAACCATAAGCATACATCAAGAGAACCAAGAATTTACACGACAAAATTTTATATTTGGCTTCCAAGAGCCAAGAGTACCTTACAAATGAGGAGCTCACTCTCTTTTATAGCTACGAGGGGCAAAATCTCTAACTGACTTTTTGATGGAAGATTGAGATTAAAAGATATAATAAAAATAATCAATGGTGGAGATTTAATCTCACTTGATCACATGGATCAAACTGGAAATGATCAAATCCAGTGAGGGGGTGAATTACCTCGTAATCCCAATATACATTGAAAGATACACATGATAGATATATGAAATAAGATCCTAAGGAGCTCAATTTATCCTTAGGGAGCCAAGATCCACTTTTACAACAATATCTAGCTCATGATACAAGTCACCACAAGAGAAAGTTGCCCTCCTAGGGATAAAGACACCTCCCCCACGGGGAAAATGAAGCATGTGACATGATAGCATCATAAAATGCTAAGAAAAGTGGCCAATATCTTCTAGGGGGCCATAACATCATAATTCAAATCACATTTTGCCATTCATTAGTCCCAAGTCATGGTCATCTTTTAATTATCAATTAATTAGCTAGAAACAATTAAACATATTCATTTTGCTCAAAATTGGATCTTTCCTTCCCTGCAATGTCAATCTGACTGCATAGATGAATATGGAAACCTAAGTTGCACGAAACGGGGAAACGTGATATATATATATATATATATATATATATATATATAATATTATAATTATTTACAGATTAAATTCAACATCACATTTAACATTTTTACTCATAATTTTATAAGTGATTCCATAATGCAAGTACTAAGTACTAATATCCAAAAACAACACAATGATTTTACCCATAAACGATTCCATAATGCAAGTGGAAAAAGCCAAAAAACAACCTTCAAAATGAGGCTAAGCCGCTAATACATATATATCCAGATTCCAAAATCAGCCTTCATATATGAGGCTACAAGTACAATACTACATCAACATGAACAATGAAAATATAAAGAAAACATGAGCTGAAGCTTGAAGACTAACAGTCATCATGCTCGGGCTCATCTTCATACTCCTCAAAAATAGAACAAGATGCCACTGTGAGCCAATGAAGATATCCATGAGAGAAATGTTGAGTCGTGTGGGAAAAACGGGCATTGGGTGTTATTTTATAACAAACCCAAGCCTTGAAGAACTTTCTAGAGGCCTATAAACCCCTAGTCGGTGAAGGAAAACCCCCCAAAAAATTAAAAAAAGACGTGTTTTAGCGGACTGATAGAGGAAACTCCACTTTTTGCGCAAAAACGATTTGGAAACAGGTTTCCTTCTGAAGGAAACACGTTTCCTTAACGGGAAACGTCCCCTCACTCTCGGAAACAGGTTTCCTTGCCGTACGGTATGGGTTTCTGAGTTTCCATATGGAAACGGGCTGGGGACATGGGGGGGGCACGTTTCTTGCAACATAGATGGAAAGTTGAAACATAAAAAATACTAAGGTCCACTACTCATACACCCTCGATCGATCTGCTATGATCACTGTGAAACAATTTCTAAGATTTTAACTAAAAATAGGCTTAATTTGATTATGGATGCTTTCACAGTGATTAGACATTGTATCAAAGCTTCTGGTTGCACTGTGTAGAAGTTTTGAAGTTGACGTTTTGGGTGGACCCTCCAGCCATTTTCAGGGAATCAAAATGAAGCTACTGTAAGATGGAAAAGTTGGGCTAATTAAATAATAAGATGAAGAAATAGTTGTCTCTACATAGTACAACCTTGGTCAATGAACTCTGATATTGTTCTGTGCCCTAAATGCATGGGAGAGAATCCATTGCCATGGGTGGATGGGGATTGACAATTGAATGTTCTATGTGCTCTTGAGGTCTCTTGCTAAACCCTTGATTTTTTGGATATGTATTATGCTTCCCTCTTATATTGGTTCTGTCTTTTGCAGGCACTTTCGTATAGGTTTTGACTCCTATAGTCTTCTTTTCATAATCCCACATAAATGATTTATCACACGGGTATATGAGCCTGTGTAAGTTATTCTACAATGGGGGCATACAAATTTAGTGGTTCCACCCCCTTTCCCTCCTCCAAGCCTTGTGCCCTATTTCCACAAGGGTGTTGGGTTCTCTTTGTTTTAATTTTTTTTTTTCATCACCAACATCACTATTATTTTAATCCTCCTCTTCCTCTTCGACCTCTCCATGATATGTGCCACTACCCACTTCTTCATCCTCTTCATCACTTCTCCTTCGGTTTCCAAACACCACCATCATAATAAAAAATGGAACCAAAAAGACAAATAACATTGACCTACCCATCTTGCTTGCAGAGAATAACCCTTTGTCTACAATGGAATGAGGGAGAAGGAACGAGAAAGTATAGGAGAAGAAAACATACAAGCATTCAAGCCAAAAAATATACAAGTTTATATGGGAAAAAAAACAAGAATGAGTTTAGGGCCTACCTCTTTGGCTCTCCAATGGTGGTTGAACCTTATGTCAACTTTCAATCTCCCCTCCAAGCTCTCATAAATGGCAGCTTTCAATTTGCCTTCCAAGCTCCTAACCAAATCTCCGAATGAACTCCAAGCTCGATAAGGCAAGGATGAATGAAATTTCAAGAATGAGGAGAAAAGAAGCGGGGGAGTGCTTTATATCCCAAAAAAACTCCTCGACAAAAGAGAAAAATAAATTTTATATCTTTAATCCACGGGTTTTCACATGGAGCGATTTCAGGAGCATTGGGAGGGAATTCAGGAGCAATAGGGAGTGATTGATGGAGTGATTGGGAACGATCGCTCTTGAGTGCTTCTATATAGTGGCAAGGAGTGAAATTCAACGTAGGAAGTGTACTTCCCAAAAACGCTTCCGTATAGTATTGTTTTGGGAGCGTGCTTTTCTTGCACTTCTTGGATGCTTTGCTTGGAAGTGAGCTTCGAGAGTGGGATAAAGGGGGGTGGGGCCGCTCCTACACAATGTAGGTAGAAAGTAATGAAATCCCTTGAGGAATTAATTGTGGTAGTATGGTGTCTAAACAACAATTATTCATTGCAAGTGGCGGTGACTTTCAAAAGGTAGGTTATTCAACATGAAGACAGTAGTAGAGGTCATGTTGGGGCCAATGTTATCAGAACCCAACCGATTTTGACAAAACCTACCGGTTGGACTGGTTTACAGGATTTGTCGGGTCAAATCATGCATTTAGATTGTTTTTGGCTAGTTTCATACAGAACCGACCGGTTTCAAGGGTGAACCATCCGGTTTCATATGGAACCGGTCGGGTTTCTCCAAAGTGGCCGGTTTTGTATGGAACCAGACGGTTTTGTACAATAACGCTTGGTAACCCTAAAGAAAACAAATTTGCAAATTATTTTAATAAAATAGAAGAAGGGTCCATGTGTGAGATGTAACATGCAACTCTTTTCTGCACATGATTTAAATAGCAGTTGCATGGAAGTAATCCGTTGCATTGGACATTTTAACCAGTGTTCCACCAAGTATCCGGGACAG
>LPNX010440470.1:148448-201966 GCA_001517045.1 Pseudotsuga menziesii | reverse complement strand
TATATCATCCACCATTGAGGTGCTTTGAGAAACATTTTTCTCAAGTGTAAGGACTAGGCTCATGGCTAACAATTTGGTCTGCAAAAAGTAGTAGCTCCAAGTGACAGTATGTGGTAACAAGTCCCAAGGAGGAGACTAGGTCAACCTTCCCCAAAAATACAGAAAATTATGGCAAAGTGTAATAATGGGTGTGACCTAAGTCACTTGATTCGGGTTCGTGTTCGAATTCAGCACTTGAAATTTTGGCGATAAAATTTGGCATTAAGTTCGAATGACTAAAATATATGGAAAATTTCTATAAAATTTATTATGCTCATTAAACTATGAAGATTAAACACAACAACAATGAACATATAGTCATAGAATCATATAAATAATGAACACATCAACATTAAATGAAGTATGAACATGATAGTCATTGAATCATAGAAATAAAGCATTAGAAATGATTAAACATATATTTTGAAACATTAGAGTCTACGTCTTCATTGAAATTTAAAAAGCATGTTCATAAAGTGATAAAACATAATATAAAATGTCATCAATATTTATGCTAGGCTCTAGCAACTATTTAGCCAAATAGCATCCCAAAAAGAAACTAGAAGTCTAGAGACTGGACCAAGAACACAAGTTTTATTCTTGTTGTTCTCGTGGCCTACTTGTTACATCAAAAAGCTCTATATCATCAAGAGCACTCGGGGGAGTGAAACCACTGGAAGCACGATCACCATTGGATTCATCACCCTCATTGTCGAGATCATCTTGATCTGTTATTGCATCTGGAACAACCTCCATCCATGGAGTAGAAGAATTTGTCTCATCTTTAGCCACATTGCATAAAGCCAATTGCAAGTTACTGTGATCATAAACAAGATCTCCTAATTTTCCCGATAACAACCTGTTTCTTCTCTTGGAATGAATATGACTAAAAGCACTCCAATTCCTTTCATAAGCTGATGCACTTGATGTCTGGCTCAAGATACAAACTGCAAATTTTTGCAATTTTGGGGCTCTTGATGCATAAAACTCCCACCACACTGCTGGAGCAGCCAAAGACTTAACTCTCTTTGCTGCTGTGGTTCCAAATAGGCCTTCTTGTAACCTGTATGCTCTAATCTTGGATCTAATCATAGTTGCAATAGACTCATCTGGATGCATCCTGTCAATAGCCTCATAAAATCCACTCATGACCTCCTCATCTTGATGTCTTTGTATCCCAAACAATGTAGGGTCCAAATAACATGCTGCTGCATGTAATGGGCTATGCATCATCTTCCATCTATGATCAACCACCTCCCATATCTCTTTATAATCAGCTTCCACATTATTGAAAGCACTTGCAATCTTTTCCTTGCAATGATCCATGGCCTCATAAATAAAACCCATAGAGGGCTTATCGCCATCAACCATGCGAAGTACCTCAACAATTGGATCACACAATTTTAGAACTTTTTGAGCATTTTCCCAAAAGCTATTGTTGCTTAACATTATGTGTTCAACATGCTTTCCCTTTGACTCTTTTGAAAGGTGAGATCTCTCCCACTCAGTAGTGCAAAAGATAATTCTTATGCTTGTTTTTTCCTCAACAACTCTTTTCAGAGTGATGTAAAAAGTGGCAAACCTTGTATCACAAGGCCTCAACAACTCTCTAGATGCATTTTTCTTGTACAAGCTCAAAGTGAGTCGATGGTTAATGACAAAGTTTGTAGTAGTTTTTGCTCTTCGGATTGTCTCATTTACCCATGGAAATTTGGCTAAATCATGCAACTATAAATCCAAGCAATGAGCTGCACATGGCATCCAATAAATAGTCCTATACTTCTCCATAATCGGCTTTGTTGCACCAACACAATTTGAGGCATTGTCGGTGACAACTTGGACCACATTTTTCTCCCCTACTTCTTGAATCGCTTCATCCAAAATGCTGAAAATGTATTTTGATGTTTTCACCTCATTCATTGCATCAACAGCCCTAAAAAAATATACCCCTTGAGGGCAATAAACAAGAACATTAATCATTGATCGATGGCATGAATTAGACCAATCATCACTCAAAATAGTGCAGCCTGCAATCTCCCAAGATTTTCTAATGTCAGCCAACCTGTTTGTCACCCTTTCCTTTGTTTTTTTTAAGAGAGTGGTCCTTAAGGCTTCGGATCCAAGAGGAACATACCCATTGCCAAAATCAACAATTTTTTTAATTGCATTTTTAAAATATGGATTTCTTGCCACATTAAATGGAATGGTACATGCATAAAACATTTCAGCAATAGAATCTTCAACTTTTTGTTTGTTTACAGGTTTCCAAAATGTATTTAATGTAGCTGTTCCACTTCCACCTATTGTTGTTGGGGTTGAAGTTGAGCCACCAAATTTTGAGGTGTGAGAAGCAATTTCAGGTGAAGAAGAAACATCAATCTCCCTCTGAATTCTTTGTCTTTTTACTTCCCTTTTTCCCTTTTCTGTTTTTGATTTGTTGTAATCCCGTTGCACTGCAACTTTTTGTTCATCTGATATTCCTTTACATCCTTCCACTCCACCTCCACTACGATTACTAATACCAAGAAGGTGATCCACTACCCGAGTTAAGGAACCACAAAACTTGTGCCCACATAGCAGACATGTAACAGATAATCCTTCCTTCTTGACATATTTCCACGCCTTTGCAGAAGATTTATGGGGTGCCATTTGATAAAATTTTCTGCAGAACCAGTGGCCAAATATGTATTTAATGGATTGTTTAATTTAATACAATTTACTCACAACTGTTAGAAATTAAAATGATAAAATTTTATTTTTATAAGGTAAACAGTAAATCTGATAGCCAAGACACTGATAATTTTACATACTAAATAGCCTCACAGCCTATAGACACTGCACAAAGGATCTAGATAACCAAACACTAAAGTTTAAAGCTTTCAGTTTGTTTCAAATTTCAACTGTAAATCTATAAATTAATTAATGAATAAAACAACTTGTAACGTGGAGTGGCACTTGGAGTTGAAGTTTGAAGATTTACAGTTCACTGTCTAGACTCCACGACTCCAGATTCACTACCCTTGGGCTTCATTCACTAGCAATGTAGAAAACTATCACTAAGCAATGAGCAGCCGCAGTATGCAGGCCCAGCAGTGGGAGACTTGTCTTGATTTTACAAATGACGGGGTCCTGTGGGCCGTAGCCTGTATGTCACTGTTCAGTGTTTATTAAATGGCATAGGTCCGGAACAGTAACACTCTGCCCAGTAACACTCTGCCCGGAACAGTAACACTCTGCCCTCAACCTGTAGGCTGTAACTTGCAACTTGCAAGTGAGGAGTTTCACGATCCACGCGCGTCCGCCGTCGGGAGAGAGATAAGCCTGAAGCCACCGTTAATGTTGAAGCCTATAAACACGACCACGGATTCACGACCTCCACACTGCAGAGTCTGTAAACACGACCACAAACCGTAAACACAACGTCCTCAAGCTGTAAACACAACGTGCACTGTAAACACGAGCCAGATTGCGAATAGAGGAGCGACGGCCCGCAGGAGGTAGTTGGGTAAAAATAGCCTCGGGTTTTCGTTCAACCCCTAAAAACGATTTCAATTGAATTTTTGGCATTTTTGAAATAAGTTCGCCAAATTTATTCATCTTTCAGTTCGCCGAACAATAAAAATCGAATTCGCGTTTTCAAACGGCGAACACCAACGGATAAAATCGGCTCCATCAGAAAATCGGCGATTTTCGAACCTGAAGGCGAAAATTCGCCGAACACGGTGACTTAGGGTGTAACAACCCACCACTTTCCACAGGCCGGCTTGGCATGCACCCACAAGTGAAGGTTACACATTCTCAACAAGTTGCACTAAAATGTATTTGCACTTAGTAAAAAAGAAGAATGAAATGATGCTTACAAGGTTCTGGAGTGCAATGTTGCTATTTTATGGAACAATAACAGCACACAAAAAAATCGAAAAAGGGAAAAATTATTAAGGAAAGCGACACCACATTAACTCTAGGCATCCCTGTAATTTTGTGTGGCAGCCATGTTCCAAGATGTGTAGCTTGGAAACTGTTTTCAAGATGTCAATCTTCTAGTTCTGCTTGTGTGTGACATGTCTTATAAAGAAAAAGCTATTTAATGCAAGTAATCATGGGGACTTCAGGATAAAGAAAGGATGGATTATAACAAGTATTCCAATTACAGTATCTGAAAGCTATATGGTTCATTCTTAAGGCACCGAGTTTTGTGGCTACTTGTGCTGAATGTGGTCTGATGTTTATCAGTTGTTGATTTACTAGGTAGTCCATGTCCTACTGAACTTGAACTTTTCTATTTGAATGGTTCTGTGCATGTGTAATTGATTCTACGTGGTGTAATCAACATGGAATGAAGGCCATTGTTAATGGAATGAGATGGCAATGAAGTTCTTTAAGAGATGAAAATTCTATTGAAATGCATATTCGTACGTGCAGTATGACTCATTTTAATTTCCATGATGAAAAGAGTCATTCTTATAAAATAATATTTATTGGATTCCTGACTTTTGCTTTCAAAGATTTTGCTCTAGCTTACATCTACATAACTCAAAAGCTTGTGGTCTCTGCCTACTAGTCTTTGGATTTTTTTCTTCCTATTTTACATTAGAAAATTTGATACCCAAACGTATGTTAGAGTCTAGACAAGAAAGATGACACAGACATCGGCAGGTAGATAATAATAAAGAACCCTGTTATCTTTGCAGGATATAAGTAACAGTGATAGGGACTCTTCTGAAGATTATGAGGGGTGCAAGCATCCTAAACGACAGTCTCGATTGGACAATAAGCTAAGCAATGCTAATTCCTCTGATGGTTGTTACTCAACTATGCACACTAGATCTCTGCCAGTTTTTGGCTGTTCACCTCCTGGAAAGAAAAGAACAGGAGGTATTATTATTAATGCTTGTTATGTATAAATTGAGTCATGATTCTGTACAATTTCCTTCCATAGCATTTCCTATTTGAAGTTCTGGATATTTATGGAACAAAAATTATACAGAACAGCAATGACATTGTTACTGGTTGTCCACGTACATAATCATTTGCATTGTCAAATTAAAATCATGTTGTGTATGATTTTTTTTGGTTGGAATTTTTGTTTATTAAACAATATGACAATCAGGGTTTGATGTACGGTTGTTTTTACTATCCAATTTGATCATGTTGTGATACTGGGTTTCAGATTGATACATCTGTTTTCGATTCAAAGTTCTTAATGTTTACCTTTCCTTTTTTATGTGCTGAACATTGAGAAGGCAACAGATATCTAGCATTGAGAATTGGGGTAGATGTGTGGAAATTTGAATGCAAAATTTATTTTAGTACAAAACAGAAATTTCACTTCTTTAGTGTATCTTAAGCCTGTAAATTTTCAGCCTTCGGGTTGTTCTGAAATACAAAACAAAACAGCTGTGCAGAAGACAGCATTGGAATCCTTTTACACCCCAATTTTCTAGTCAATCCAAGGGAAATGACACCAAATTGTTCCGATAAGTTTCAGTCCTGAAGGCAAATCTTTATCATGCATAAAGCAGATTTGAAAACCCTTATTTACAGCAGTAAAAACAGCACTAAAACAGTGCAAGAGAGAAACAGTTTCAATCATCACCACATTCATTCATCTACAGAAACACAAGTTTTTGATCCCAGAATAATCTATTTATTCAGAAGTTCCAATGCCAGAGCTCATGATTTACAATGGGGGGAGCACCTCTCTTAAATAGATCGAGAGCGTGTCCACTTTTCAATCAACTATCATCCGACGGTTGAGATTATAACATCATCAACTATGGAGATAATTTTTATATGGATCAATACATGGATCATAAAGACCAAGTCAAGAGGGGTGCACTTATGCCCAATGATGCCTCATTAAGGAGAAATACATCATAATGTAGTGATATAACATGATAATACATGATGGGGGCCACCTTACAAATACAATAATATAAGATAAGTTATATCAATGAAATACATCAAAAACCCAAGGTGAGGGGTGCCCCATGGGGGACGTCCTCCCTAGATGTGCCAAATAAATAATCAGGGACATTAAATTGAGTGACACTAGTGCAAATATGTCTGGAGAGCCATAATAAATCATATGGAAGCATTCTCTTGCCATTTCCTTGACTACACTAGTCAAATCGTTTTTCTTCGTGATTTTCCTAGTTCATTTTTAGTGGTACATCCTCTGAAAATAAACAAAATCCTTGTAACTTCCTTCAGGCTGAAAACTGGGGCAAACTCACTGAACAGAAGTGTCTGGAGACATAGTAGAATGGTACAAGTGACTATTCATACACATTGATCCACTAAAATGCCATAAATATCATCTCATAATAAAAATAATGGCTAGATTCAATAAAAAAAAATAATAATCTTTGGAACTCAATAACTGTGACCATATGGTGAAAACTGAGATTGCAGTATTGGTCTTGGGCATGTATGGAGGAAATATAAGCATTGCCAATTTTTTTGTCAATGCCTTGAGAACCGTGTTTGACTTGGTCAACTGGGTTGAGCAGGTCAAAATGCCCAAACTGGAGGTGAGATATTGAACTGAGTTGAACCTACATGCATCCAAGGTAAGAATTGCTCGAAGATGTATATTAAATCCCAATTTAAATTATGCCATTCAGAATCATGGTGACAATAATAAATAATAATAATAAAAATCAATAAGATATACCTCTGTCTTTGAGTAATCATTGAATCCTCTGTAAGTCTCTTGTATATGCCATACTTACAAAGTTTTAAACAATTTGCTAGTGCTGTGTGAGGATGGAAAAGCAGGCTAAAGTAAAAGGGTGATGACCTCAAGTTGATTTTGACCATGTGATCTCTCTGAACGATGACAAGTACACACAACCATAATGACATATGCATGATAGATAACAATAGGGGATGGTGGTGTCTCACAAATGGATAAAGTACTTGGGCTTGTTACCTTCAGGTTCTAACAAGTTTTCCATTTCAGAAGATTTGACAATTTGCAACACTAATCAACCTCCAAAGGCAGATGCCTTGGAAAGCCTTATGGGCTTCCAGAAAATGACAAAAAAATAAGCCTGACAGGTCAACCTCACCTTGTTTCCCTGTAGGGGCAAATGAGCCGTACATTATGCAATGAATGAACTAGGTGACCACTGAGGTCATCTCAAAGGACAAGGAGATATCAGTCTTGGCAAGGAATTACTCTATATCTGCTACTGAATAAAGGCTCTGAATGGCTCATGCTTTAATAATGATCCATGCTGTAACCCAATCTGAATGTTTGACTTAGAAAAATAGAGAGATAAATATGTATGTTGCATGCTATATATTGTAGCCCAACTACAATATATATATATGTGATAACAGAGACCAAGAACAACAAATTGGAGAAGTTACAATAAGAACACATGGAATCAAAGGAACGGAAATTATGCAACAAGCAAGGATTACGACCAAAAGTAATTGAATATGGATGAATGGATCATCATAGGTGGCAACAGGAGAGCACACATATAAGGAAATCCTATTACTTGTAAAGGACTTAACATAAACTTTTTGAAGGAGTGTTCAATGATATGACCCCAAAGGGGGGAATATATTGGTTTAAATGTATATGTAATAGAGATTTGATACATAAGAACTTGAAGGCAAGCAATTGGAGATAAAATTTTGGGGAGAAGCAATTGTTTGTGTTGTTGGAATTATTAGCAAGATTCCCAATAGTGTAGTTCAATGTATGAGTCCATATGAGAAATGTATTAGATACTAAGGTCAATGCCAACTGAGTAGAGAATGTTTGTGGGAGAGGTGCCCTTAAGATAGTGCAACGTATGCTTCGTAGATTGCCATGAGGCTCTTTCTTGTGGTTTGAAGACATCAAGTGCAAAGGATATATCTATTCAAAAATGTAGAAGATAAAGCAAAAATTTGACCAAAGTTCGATAAAATGATGCACCAAATATTGGTGAATGGCAATTAGATTGGAACTTCATTCGTGAAGTAATAGGAGTACACATTGGGTTGCAATCTTCCCTCAAAAAGTGTTGTAAGAGATCTAGGGTTTATTGAGGTTGTTAGAGGGAAATCCCAACAAAGGTTTGAGAAATCTAAAGTCCCAAAAAATAATGAAGAAATCATAAATAGATCATTTAAAAATACTCCTTGAATTGATGCTTCATGTCACAATCGTGGATGGGGAATGATCATTCAAAAGCAAGTCATTCACATATTGCACGTCAATAAGGGGTTTTCCATTTTGATGGCGAGTATAGAAAATATTCTCAAACTCACAGTGAGTGTGTTGGAAAATTTGTAGGTTCCAATTGTAAATTGTAAATATTTTTAGTTATTAGAAAATTACTTAAACAATCATATACCTTTGTAACGAAAAGGCCAAAGGTCACCTCTCTGATGCATAAGTGAGGTGTTTACGGTCAACGAAATCATTCCAATTCTTGGATTTATTCTAGGCTTGACATTGTATCAGAGCCGTGGCGTTTTTAACTGCACGAGTGCTTGTAGTCTGCCTTCTGTCCTCCATCATTTTTCCTTGGCACTGTCTCTTCCCCAGTTTGGCACTATTGTCTCCTCATTTTGCATACTGCTAAGGTATCGATCAAGCGCTTTTTTGTCTTAAAGCCCTCATTTTGGCTCATCTTGTGTTTTTACTTGCATTTTTTTTTTCTAGTTGGTGAGTGGTTGTTTGTGCACCTGTTACTAAGCGTTTACCTGTGTTTTGCGAATTCCCCCCTTCGGCTTGGGCAAAAATGACATCTCCACGACCTGTCATTCTCTACTTTTTACCTCTTCTCTACGTAGAGATTTAACCTTCTCTACTTCTCCACTGCTACCGCGATTGCGTATCGACCTCTCTCTCCTCTCCTACAATTGCATGCTTCACACACTAATATATTGTCGAGGAGTCCACGTGACCTGTGGTATCACATCTAATTTCTACGTATAGTTCTTTGTAATCAAGTGCTTCTCCACGACCATGACTTGGGCCTCGACTGTGACTTGGGGTGAAGACGTGCAAAATCTATGGCATAAAGTGGGAGATTGTGACCTGCAAACCGACTGAAAGAGTCTAACCTTCGATGGTGCTCTCTTTTCCTGTGATTTGCTATTTCATACTGGTATTGAGTCAATTAGGAAATGCTATTTGTAGTGTTTTTATAATCAATTTTTGTGTTGATTGCATGATCTCTTCAATCAATTGCTTTCATGGAGCACGTCGCTTCCTTTACGCCACTTTAAGGTTTGTAGAATTATATTTAGAACAGAACAGTTGGAT
Source organism: Pseudotsuga menziesii (assembly GCA_001517045.1). NCBI lineage: Eukaryota > Viridiplantae > Streptophyta > Pinopsida > Pinales > Pinaceae > Pseudotsuga > Pseudotsuga menziesii. The sequence continues at coordinate 192,653 of LPNX010440470.1, read as the reverse complement.
TGGGGAGTGCCATTTCATGGTTTTTGAAAAGAGACTCCATATAAAATTTGTGTGACTCTAGCTTTGTCTATCTCTAGCATTTCTAAAATACTATCTTTTGTCCTTTCTTATATGTTATTTTATGAGTTTAAAATGCCATCCTTTGAGCATCCATTGGTGCACCATATGTGAATGACTGTAGAGGCATACGCATTTCCTAGAAGTAACTTGGACCCTCCAAATCTGAGAGTACACTGGCATATGGTGCCAAGTATTGTATTGTAGGGATTGTAAAAAGACTGGTTTTAGCAATTTTTTTTCCTCGGAAAATTCGTAATTTTATTTCTAGAGAGAACAAAAACACATTCATAGGAAACATAGACTGGTTTTAGCGATTACCACTATCATCATTGTATTGGTTGTATCACAAAGAAAGCAGAGACTGTAGGCCTGCACTTGGTATTGCTCAAATTGCATTACAAAGACTACATTGTATTGAAGTTAAGTTCTAATTGACTCTAGTATAGCTTGCATATTTGCAGAGATTGTATTGTAAGCTTGTCGTATTGTAGTACTTGTGCAAAATTGTATTGCAGATTGTAAAGTTTGTTCGCATGCATTTCCCTTGTTTCCATTGTTGGAGTAGTGCTCATTGGCAAAGAAAGATATCCAGAATGTTCAAGGAAGATCAAGCACACTTTGATCTTCAACGATTTGTGGATGGCAGTTGTGAAGGAGAACTTGTTTAAGGATCAGATGGTGCCATAACTACAACTTCTACAAAACCTATTGTAGACAAAGAACTTGCCATACGGAAGAGAAGAGACAAGAAGGCATACACATCGATAGCTGCTACAGTAAGTAAAGAGGTGAGCCGACATTTTACACCTGCCAAATGTTTTTATGATGTTGTAAGGAGGTTAAAATACTTGTATGATTCTCACTTAGCATTGGAGCTAATCTAGTTGCTGTTGAAGCTCTTCAACCTAGAGTTGAAGGATAATGATTCGATGGTATTTGCATATGAGATTAAAGCCATCTTGCATGAAATTGAAGCCACTAGTGTGAAGGTATTGTTGCCTCTCACTGCCTTCATTAAGGCTCTCTACCCCATCTTTTCCCACTATGATGAGTCACTTCAAGCTAGTGGCAACTTGAAAGACCTCACTTTTGATACTTTGGTGGTGAAGATTTCAGAAGAGAGGGCCTTTGGAAAGAAGACAGTTCAACCCACTGGAGAGATTGTGTGTCTTGCTTAGAAAAGGAAGAATCATTAAAAGATTCTTCTAAAGGAAAAACAATAGGAGAGCATGTGGAAAAGAGAATTTCAGAGGAAGAGAGGTTAGTCACAATCAGAATAAGAGATCTGATATTCACTGTCTTCGTCGTGACAAGAATGGACACGATGAAGAACATTGTTGGTCTCCATGGGAGATGATTAAAGAGAAGCATGACCGTAAGAAAGAAGACAAAGGTAAAGCTCATGAGTTTGCTCATTTGATTGTTGCACATTGTAATGTTGGAATAAATGAGGTTCTGTTCAATACTTCATTTGCATCTTGGAGAGATACATGGCTACTTGACACTGGTGCAACTTGCCACATGGCATTTAGAAAAGATTTCTTCGAAGAATTGAATGATGATGTAGATAGTGTAGTATATTTTGCAGATAAGTCCATCCTCAAACTGAATTGGCACCATCGAGCTCAAATTGCTTGGATTCCTCGACTTTCTATTGCATAATGTTCTTTATCTTCTAGAGTTGTAGAGAAACTTGTTGTCTCTTGTGAAGATTCGATAGCAAGGCCATTCTATCCAGAAATTTGATGGACAAGTTGAGGCAAGGAGATTGTGTGACAACCAAGTCATCGTGAGTGGCTATGAAGATGAGAAACTGTTGAAGCTGAAAGGCTCATCTGCAAAAGCACATAATTTTGCACACCTTTCTGACCATGATGAAGATACATTGTCTTCTAGTCTTTTGTGGCATGCTAGATATGGACTTATCAACTATGATACTGTTCATTTGTTGAAGAATAATGGTGTCTTTGGTTTTCCCACCCTTCCAAAGAAGTTGAATCAGTTTGATCCTTGTATTCCTAGCAAACATAGTAAGTAGCTTTTCCATGAGTTAAATTCCAGAGCTTGTAGAAAACTAGAGTTGATATACTTTGTTTTCTGTGGCCTCGTTATTGCTCAAATTAGCACCTTGATGAATGCCTCGGATGGCGATGCTATGAGGGTAAGCATATGAGGAATTGTGCCCAATGTAACCACAACACGTCTCCTTACGCTTTAGGCCAACTCCTAGAGACCAAGGGGGAGCCCCTAATGTATGTGAAGTAGCATGTGAAGTAGCTTTGCAAAGCAATCAAACGAAAGCACAAATACTTCAGAAGCAACCTCTTAACCAAGATCAATGCCTTACGAGTCAAAGCAATGAATACAAGTACTTTCGAGAGGATAGGAGTTAGAATATTAAATGCACTCAATTATGCCAAACGATGAGAAGGCTTGCTGCTGTTATGAAAGGACAATCAACAGAAATTGCCTAAAAATACATGAAAACCATTTAACATGAAGCCAACTTACCTAGAAATGTATGCCAAGTAGATAAGATAAGATAAGTTTATTATTTTCCTACAAATGACCACAAAATAAGCCAAGAGACTATGCGGTACCTTGATGACAATACAAAGTGGGAACCAAAAAGTAGCTCTTGTAAAAAGCTAAAAGTAAAACTCAAACCTAACCCTAACTCTATAATGGAGAATCGATCTCGAAGAGAAATATACAACGAGAGGTATGAAGAGAGATGATCCAAAAAATGTATAAGGGGAGTGAATCCGAGAGCTATGATATAGAAATGGTGAAACTGTCACTGCCATGGGGAACTGGAAGCTTTGTGAGCATCTATCCTACCATTTGAGGTCGTATGAAGGAAGCTCAAAAGAGTACTCTATATGGAGGAAGAACTGGAAGAGGAGCTAAAATGGGGAGTGTATCGCTGCCTGGAGTAAGGAACCTATTGTTGTATCCTTAATGAAGTCGTTCGACTATTGGGATGGGGCCGAGATTGGTCTTGTCGCTGGTGTTGGGTTAGGGTGGAGGTGGACTTCCGTGTCCTAAATGAGCGGTCAAGGACAGTGTCCCCATTTGTCTATCTCTTGGTGCCCCTAGAGGAAGAAAGCACCGAAAATAAGCAATACTCCGAGCAGAGATGGGTCTCGATTGAGAAACATAATTTTGTGGCAACCAGTAGATGAGTAAAACAAATCTAGGAATGATGTAGCAAATCTGGTTTATGCCCTTACCAGCCCCCCAAAAATATCAAGAAGGTCAACTCAAACCATTAGATGAAGATTGAAGTGATTAGGGTTGTTAGTAGACCTTGTTTTCAGCTTGTATGGCTCTTCAATGTTGAATTTAGATGGTTGTACCTATCAAATCAGATCTGAAAAATACACCAACACTTGCAGAAATAGGATATCTCTCAAACTAACCACAATAAAAAGATGCCCTTGGAGATTAGCCACAAAATCAAGGGAGCACTTCACTTTTGACGGATTAGATTTTCCACAAACACAATATTTTTTGGGTTTTTTATATATTTGATTTTTAGGGCTTTATCTATGTTTAATTTTTAGGGGTTTTTCTATATTTAATTTTAGGGATTTTTGGAATCTAATATATATATTTTTTGTATTTTTTGTGGAGATTTTATAAATTTTGAAGAAGAAGAGGGAGTTGTGGAGTTGTGGACGTTTTTCTTATCCCTAGGGCAATGAGAAAAAATAGGGTCAATGTCCTCTAAAGAATTGATAATTCAAATGCTATTGAATTAAGGCAAAGACTAGAAACTCTAGGCAATGGTAGTCCTTCACCTAATTAGAACATGCAAGAACACCAAGGCCTTAAATTAGAGGGATTTTCCAAGAGAAATGCCTCACAAACAAGCCTCATTTAACATGAAATAACACCCTAGAAACCCTTACTTTGGATGCCTCAAGCAATGCAAGACAAGAGACCAAAGATCTTACCACATTGAAGAAAACAAAGAGTAGAGAGTAAACCCTAATGTCCTTCCTCCACTTGAGTTAGCCTTGAAAGATTGCAAAGAAACCTTGAACATTTAACTTTATCCTTGGAAAACCCTAGAACATGCCAAGATGAGAGTTGTGCACTACTTCAAAGTTTCATATACCAGAAGAGAAATAAAATTTCAGTCATAATTGAACCCATGATCTTGCTTACAAATGAGAGGAGGGAGCTCTATTTATATGAGAAAAGTCCTCTAAGCCGACTTGTCTAATTTGAGTTAAAATTAACTTTTAGGATTTGTCACCTACAATCTGAGAAATAAACCTCATAAAATATAAACATAGTGACAAATAAGTGGTTGTGGCTGCAACAAATGAAATGTTGAGCTTTGAAGGAGGATGACATGTTTCAACTAACCCCAACAACATGTTTTTTTCCCTCAACGACCTCCTCCTTGTTTGGTACGACCTTCAAATATTGCTTTTAATGGTGGATAATTTGCATTTCTTAGGCTAAGATGGCCAAAAGGAAAGGGTAATACAACAAACATGGTACAAGTGGGCATAATGGAGGTGCGCTAAAGCGGGTATAACAACCCTTACATGCGCAATCACCTTTACAAAGCATAAAACCATAAGTGTGGCTAGGGGCTTCGTAAGCCATGTGTCCTACTGGGGTCACCCCAAGATGCACCAATATGTACCCAAGGCATAAATGCTCGGTAGGATAAGGAGTTACCAACCATCAAGGGGTAGTCAGTAGGGACACAAGATCAATACACCTTGAAATGAGGACCTGCCTTGACCTACAATAGACTGACACTTTTACATGAAGTAGCTCCAACTTGGCCTTTTACAATGGGAAGAGGACCCCTCTCCTTGGCACATCTAGTAGGGTGAGTTGCGCAGAGAATTTGGGGAGTAACAGGCCCCATACATGCCTATTGTTTCTGCAAATGGTAAATAATGTTTGATGACTTTTTTAATGATTATGTCGGGATATGTTGGGTCTATTTATTGGAGCACAAATCTGAAGTATTTTAAACATAAAAATTTTCATTTATGGATTGAAAATGAAGCAGAATTTGTGCCATGTGTCCTATTGGTGTCACCCCAAGATGCACCAATATGTACCCAAGGCATAAATGCTCGGTAGGATAAGGAGTTACCAACCATCAAGGGGTAGTCAATAGGGACACAAGATCAATACACCTTGAAATGAGGACCTGCCTTGACCTACAATAGACCAACACTTTTACATGAAGTAGCTCCAACTCGGCCTTTTACAATGGGAAGAGGACCCCTCTCCTTGGCACGTCTAGTAGGGTGTGTTGTGCAGAGAATTTGGGGAGTAACAGGCCCCATACATGCCTATTGTTTCTGCAAATGGTAAATAATATTTGATGACTTTTTTAATGATTATGTCGGGATATGTTGGGTCTATTTATTGAAGCACAAATCTGAAGTATTTTAAACATAAAAATTTTCATTTATGGATTGAAAACTAAGCAGAAATTGGCATTCTTTATACTAATAATGGAAAATAATACACTTCTAATGAATTTGAAAACTGTCTTTGTCAACATGGGATTATGCATTAAACCTATGTTCCATATAATCCTCAACAGAATGGCGTAGCAAAAAAAATGAATAGGACACTCTTGAACATGGTACACTCCATGCTATTTTTCAAGAATGTGAAATTGATGTTTTGGGGCGATGCAACTTTGTGTGCGGTCTAGTTAAGGAATATAAGTCCATCTCACACTCTAGTAAACAAGACTTCGTCTAAAATGTGGTATGGCCACATTTTTTTGGTGAGGCATCTTAGGATCTTTGGCTCCACTTGTTATGCCTTAATTGGAAAGGAACATGGAAACAAGCTTGGTGCAAGGAGTCGAAAGTGCATCTTTATAGGGGACTCAAACACCACGAAGGCATATCATCTTTACAATGACATGAACAAATAGTTTATACTTTCCAAAGATGTCGTTTTTCTTGAAATGAATAAAAATGATACGTATGTTGTAAGGCAATTTGATTGTTTGGAAATTTTTTACCGATGTAAAACATTTGATGAATTTGACAATGAGATTCCACATCTTGGAGTGGGGGGGTTCCTATCTTGGATCAATCTTTGGAATCTGCTTTTGTAGCACCATCTCCTACTCATGAAGAAGTTCCTTCCACTTCACTTGAATAGGATGTTCAATTGGATGATGTGATTGAGAGGATTGGCAAACTGATTCTTGAAGAAAATGAAGCACCACTAGTTGAGCAATCTGGACCTTCATGGACAATTCCAAAGCGGGTCACAAAGACACTTGAAAGTGTTCATTTTGATGAAGTGGAAAAGATAGGAACCAAAAGCTCGTTAAGACAAGAAGATGGAGGAGATGTAGATAATTCAAATTAATGTGATGTAGAAGATATGGATGTTTCATATGATTGTGAATTGAACTTATCACTTCCCAAGCCTAAGGAGAGGATTGTGGTATAAGGTTTTGCACAAAAAGAAGGCATTGACTACGAGGAAACTTTCTCTCCCACATCAAACTGGGATACCATCTGTACACTATAGGCTTTGGCTACACATAATGGGTGGCAAATTCATCAAATGTATGCGAAAATTGCTTTCTTGAAGGGAGACGTGAAAGAGAATGTCTCCATGTCTCTAGCTCTTAGTTGGACGGATTTGTTGTGAAGGGACAAGAATGAAATGTATGTGAACTCATCAAGTAAATCTATGGATTGAAACAAGCACCTTGTGCACACTGCAGGGTATGAAAAGCTAATTGAGCACCTTCTAAAATTGAATTTCAAACACTTCAATCTTAATGATGTAACATTGTTTGTCAAAAAATTTGGAAAATCTGTTGTATATCTTGGTGTATGTAGATGATCTGTTTATGACATGGAACAATGAAAGCTACTTTGCATCCATAAAGAAAGAATTGAGGAAAGGCTTTGAGATGATAGATTTGGGACATCTTTACTACTGTGAATTGAAGTTACTCATAATCTACAGTACATATTCATCTCCGAGAAGAATTACATTTGAGAGTTGTTGAACAAGTTTTGCATGATAGTGTAACCCTCTCGCTATTCCAATGGAACAAAAGTTGATCTCACATCAAAAGAAGGGAATGTATGTGAGGATGCAACCAAGAACAAATAGCTTATGGAGAGTCATATCTGCCTTACCACAACTAGACCAGATATTTCATTTGTTGTTGGGATCCTTTCCAGGTTCATGTAAAAACCTTGTGAGGGACATTGGTTTGCTACAAAAAAAGAGTTCTAAAATACTTGAAGGAGATTCTAAACATTAGACTGAAATATTGTAAGGTGGATGGCTTCAAATTGATCGGAGGTTCTGATTTAGAATTTGATGGCGACAAAGAGAATGGAGTATCTATTTCATGCTTTCGCATGAAACTTGAAACAACAAATGCCTCATGGAGGTTGTCTGTCGATTGCACACCAGCAACAGAAATCTTCTGAAAGCTGTCTCCTCACTTGAGAAAGTGGGAGAGGTGTGATCTTGGGGGCAAGCATAGAGCCAGGTACTGTCACCTACTCCTAGCTCCTCTGTTTAGGCTAACTCCTAACGAAGCCAAGGGGGGTAGTCCCTAACAAAGAGTTTCTATGGCTCAATGTGTTTAAGTTAAGTTTTAATGTTTGAATGTTGCAGATGGGTGTTGTTTAGGAGTTATTATGATGAAAGATGATTATAATTATAAGAATTTGAACACAAGACAAAGGCAATCCACGTTGCTGCACTAGATTAAAAGATGAATAGTATATCAAGAACTTGTAAAAATAAAATTGCATTCACAGATAAAGATTTTATAAGCCAAGGACAAATGGTCCAGATTAATAACAACGCATGAAATGATAGACCGGTGTCTTATGGAGTCGAAGCTTTGCAATGCTTTGAAAAATAACAAAGATACAAATCTTGAAATAAAGCTAGTGGATATGTTATGCGAGTGCTCTTGGTACGTTTTAAATATTTTAATGGTCTTGTTTATTATGGCTTTGAAACGAAAAAGGTATCAGAGACCAACCGGGAAAGTGTTCAAAGACATTTCGTTCTAGACATGTCGGCTCGTCCAGTATCTCGGGCTGGTGTCTTGGAGGATTGACCAGCTAGGCGTGACCCTAAGACAACGGGGAGTTTCGGGGCCCTTACTGAGAATAGACTTGAATGCTTTCTACAACGCCGGTGCGTTGGTTATGGGTAAAATTTTTATTAAGTTATTGCGATCTTAGCAAGTCTGTTCACCGTTCTGAGTACGAGCCCAACTATGACAGTCGGCAGAGCATACTAGGTGAAGGATATCAATGAAGTAAATTAATTAGAGGGGAATGTGAGTTGAAAGATTTTATTAAAAGAATTAATTATAACCCTCCGACAGAGAGCGCTCTTGACTTTGTCTTATGACAAAAGTTCAAGAGTCTTATCTATCTATATGCCTAAGTGCAAGGATGATGCAAAAATTAATATGCTCTCCGATAGAGAGTGCTCTTGACTTGGATTCCGGTAAGTTCAAGAGACTTAGAAATTAATTAATTACTTGCAAAAAATAAAGTGCATGAAAATGAAAGAAAGGTTAAACAAACTCTCCGACAGAGAGCACTCTTCATCCACCTTACGGTGAGATTCAAGAGATTTTGGTTCTTTTTAAGTTTTTGCAATATTATATCAAATGAAATTAAACAAAACTTAAACTAAGTAAGTAATGAAAAGGGAAACTTTTTCTGTTCTCAACTTTGTGAAAGCAAACTTCTAAATAATGAAACTACTCTTTCCTATTCTACTCTAGCAAATTATTATGCAAAACATGAAAATAAAAGAGCCGATACAAGCTTCCCCCAAATGGGGGAAGAGGGGTGTGGGAGCCTTTATCCCACTTGCTCTTTATTATTTTTTTTACGAAGCTCTTGAAGTTGGGACTCCTTTTGTGATCTTGAGAAGGTCTTCAAGGCAACCTGGAGAAAGGGGATGAAGAAGGGGGAAAAATGAGTGTTTCTTGGAGCTTGAAACTCAAAATTTTGCCAGCATTTCCGCTTAACATGTCATGAAAAGTGAAAAACCAGCAAGCTCTTTTCCTGTAAAACAATGGATTAGACAATTAAATACACTAAAAAAATTGCACTTAGTACTTGAGCAAAAATAGAACTTTTTATGCTACTTCAAGTACTAACTAGATCCAAGTTAAATGTAAAATTTAAACACTTCTTAGATCTGGAAATGAGAGCAAGTAAAATGAAAATGATTAGCCTTATAGATTTGATTTTAACTTGCAAACATAAAGTGAGAATTGAAACTTTAATTTCAGGGGTGAATAAAAGAGATGGAACCACTTGGATCTTGAATCTTTGAAACCAACCTGGATCTCAATTAGCATGCAGCTGCTGTTGATGTATTTGTAACTTTGGAATGTATTCATCCGTATTTCTTATGTATTGTAACCCGATGTTTATTCCGGGATGTATTGTAATGTATTTGAGTCATGTCATATCTCGATGTTTATTCCGGGAAGTTTCTATAATGAGAAAGTCATGTTAAGTCATCGTGGGTAACCCTCCTATTGGTCAAGGGTTAAAGTCCCCACAGTTGTGGGGCCCTTGGGTTATTAGACTATCCTAGTGAAGTCGACCCTAGGTGAGTCATTGTAAGTCGGGGCAATAGTCCCCACCATTGTGTTACCCTCCTATTGGTCGGAGGAGGCAAAGTCCCCACAAGTGGTGGGGCACTAGGGTTATTAGACACTCCTAGAGATGTCGGCTCTAATAAGTAATTGTTAAGTGAGGCCGACATGTTGGAGTGGGTTCCAAGTGAACAGAAGAATATAAATAGAGAGTGAGAGCCTCTCTATTTATCATACTCATACACACACACTCACTCCTTGGGGCGCATGAGTGAGAGAGGAGAAGCTCTCTCAGTGTGAGAGAGAGAGAGACTGTTGCTGTCGGAGATCATCTTACTGTTTTCCGGTTTTACTTTTGGTGCTGATTCTATCTTTGAGGAAGTTGCGGGGTTTTCACCATTTATGGTTTTCCTGAGGATAAACAGTGTGTTCATTGTCTTTTGTGTTTGATTGCTGTGCTTGTTATTCTCTTAGTTAAAGATCCTAATGTTATGCTAGCTTAATGATAAAAATCTGACATGGTATCAGAGTTCACTTGAGAAGAAGACATTGTGCAGCTGCAGAAGCTGGGGCTTCCTACTTTTTGGGTTTCTCTCCACAATCCATCAGCAAAAGTATGCTAGGCTGACTCTCCTTTGAAGGGCGCATCTTTCTGTCGAAGCGGAATTCGATTCTGAGCATTTTTCAGTTTTCGATGCGGAAATTACGGCTTTCTATAGAAGAGGAATTTTTGAGTGAGCCCGGCATAGGATTGTTCTCCTCATCAAAATCGAAGTTTAGAGACCTGGATCAAGAAATTTGGTTGGGTGAAACTCCGGGAAACTCAAACCCTAGTTTGACCCCGAGCTAGAAAAACCCTAAATACTAAAACTGCTAAGTTTTGGTACATTCGCTATATCCCAAGATTGGCGAAGTCTCAGGAGCTGAAAATTGCAGGGGCCGAAGATAAAATCCTGATGAAACCTGTGTCCAAAATTCAGCCTCAGATTCACTATATTTGGGAGATATGATCCCTCCAAGTTAAGGTTCCATCTCTAAACAGGACACCTTGGGAGAATTGAAATATCTTGGGCTACAGAGGTCCAAATGGAATTCCTGAAGATGTTCCAGAAAGGGCACAGACTTTACTTTCTGTGGTCCAAAGTTCAGACTCAGAAGATGAACTAGTGACACGTGGCAGTCCGTATAACTTCGCTGTTTTGAACAGTCCTGTAACAGGACACCTTGGGAAAAGGATCATAAATTCCAATTGGTAAAACCAATTCTGATGAAACCTGTGGTGTTGGATCAGGGACATACGAGGTTACCTTAGTGCGAAATTTCAGACACAGAGGAGCAGTAATTTCTGAGATATCACAGAAACAGTGTCAAGCATTTCTGCAGAAGAAATTGGAAAACTTGGGCTTCATGTTCCGGGAACTTCCCCCCACTGTTTTCAGAAAAGAAGTATATTGGACAACTCCATTTGAAGAGATCTATTTGTCTATCCAATCAGATCTGAAAGATTCCAAGTTTTGAAAATTAGGGTTTATGTGACAAACCCTAGATCAGCCAGCTCCAGAACCAGGACAGACACCTCAAATCGGTAAGATCTAATCCTTTGCTATTTTCATTTGAGGTTCTCATTTCAAAGTGATCTATCACATCAGATTGATGATAAGCTTGGTGAAGTTGACAACTTCCAAGGATGGAAGTATATGATCTCTCTGAAGAAAATGGATGGGACACCTACATGAATAGAGAGGTTCCAGTTCCAGAGGGAGATGAGGCTAGAAGCCTTACACAAGAAGAACTTGGTCAAGGCCAAGAAGATCATTGTTGATTCAGTCACGAATCAACTTGTACTACAAGTGTCTTCCTTAAAGACACCAAAGATGTTTGATTCCTTGACCAAGCTATTTGAAGGGAAGAACATGCAATCAGAAGATGACCTTAAGAAACCATTTGGAGAATGTGAAGATCCAGAATGCAAAGACCATGGAATCATAAGGGTCTCTCAAATCAAAGAACAACTTGAAGCGGTAAAAGAAGAAGTGAAGAATGCAGAAGTGGTGATGGCCACCTTGAATGGACTCCTAGGATCATGGGATTCATTCATTCAAGGAATGTGTACCAGAAGGAAATGATTACTTTCAGTAGACTTTGGGAAGAAGAAGAAGCTCGACTCATAAGAAGAGAAGAGAAGATGGTAGCAATTGAAGATCAAGCTCTCACCATTCAAAGAAGATCCCTCAAGCTATGAGGAATGTGAAGAACTCAACTCTTGAAGAATCTCTTATCCACCCTAGCATTTGGATAAGAAACGATGGTATTATGAATGAAGAAGACGATGAAGCTGAAGGCTCAAGGAGTCTACCCACGAAACAAATAAAGATAAGTATTGAATTGTCATTTCATGATATTGTTTTGTTATGCATTTGTTTATATTCAGTTGATGTATTACGCATGATAAAATGTTTGCATTAATGACATTATACTACTAATATGCATGTGATGGGTAAGTAGCTCATGTTGCTATACAACTCTCCATTGCTACTTATCTAGAATGAAACCTCTTTGCTGACATATTGGATTAGTGCACAATCTCAATGTTGGCTTGGTAGAGATGGAAGGCATCTAGAAAAGTTTTCCTAAGATATGGATGAATGTTGTATTGGCTAAAGTAGTTGCATGATCATATATTTATGCATAAGAATTTGACAGTATATACATTCCTTATGAAATGTTTCTAACCATACAAATGCATTTGACTTGTAGGAAAAATTGCATACATAATCGGCTACAAGCAAAGAAGGATGAGACTTGTTCCGAAGAACAAGTGACGACATTTCAAAATGAAAAATAATATGATGAATGCAGCGACATCATTGATGCAGAACCTTCCAAGAACAAAGGGAAGATCAGTTTAGGAAGAATGATGTCTAGGATGCAGTATCGATACATGAAGGGAAGTTCGTAGTTCCATCCTGCAGTAGATGGAAACATCGTGGGATACAAGGCAAGATTCGTAGCACAAGGCTTCTCACGAAAAGAAGGCATAGACTACGAAGAGACATTTGCAGCCATTGCAAGTGAAGTCACATGACTGGTAGAATCATGTGTGTAAATGAAAGAAGGCCTTGTACGTGCTCAGAAGACACCCATGGGATAACACATACATGAGGAGCTTGATGAAGATCTGAACCTTTGCTACAAGGTGGATAAAGGATGACAAGCTCACAAATGGGTGCAAGAGGAACTTTTGAAAAGGTTCAAGATAGAGGATCTTGGTATCCAGTGATCCTAGATGGATACATAGAAGATTAGTAGCATAGGAAGCTACTTGTCACTCCGGTACAAAATGTTTCAGTGCATAGAGTATGGAAGACAGAGGGAGTGACTGCAGAGGATCCTAAGATTCGACATGTTACGACAGGATGGATAGATTATTGATCTCTCTAGGCTTTACTGAGAGTAAAGTGGATTCCAACCTTTGCTTCAAGGTTGAAGGCGGAAGACTAGTGATGCTCCTGTTATGTGTCGATGCACTACGTTCTAGGCATGGAGGTGTGGACAAGAGAAGTATGTAGTAGAGATCTTGAAGAGGTTCAGGATGATAGAATGCATGACCACACCTATGGCATCGAATCTGAAGCAATTGAGTGTTGCTTCATCATAGTCGGTTGATGCCACGATGTATCGTCAGATGATTTGTTCCTTGATGTACCTGACGGATACGAGACCAGATACTTGCTTTGTTGTGAACACATTGAGACATGTTCACTTGATGGCTGTAAGTATGATACGAATCAGAAGATCAACCTAGAAGGTTATATAGATTCAGATTGGGCAGTGCCATTGATAGGAAGAGCACTTTGGGGTGCTTCTTCAGTGTGAGATCATGTGTGATCTCTTGGTTGGCAGGATGGAGTCCTGCATGGCGCTGAGTACAGCCGAGGCAAAAGATGTTGCCACTTGCTCTTCGAGAGGTAGTATGTTTCTTTTGAAAACTACTATTTGATTTGATTGATCTGACTTGCATTTTTGGTATGATGCAGAGAGGAGCAGTGAAGCTCCAGTTTGTGATACAGATCAAGATCTCTCGAAAGAGGGAGTTCTATCATAGTTGGGAGACAGGTTGTCTGAGCATAAATCCTGGCGAAGCTCGTAGGTTGCTCAGACGTAAACAGTCTTGTAGGTTGTCCTTGGATGTAATTGGTCCTGGTGAAGCTCGCGGGTTATCCTTGGACGTAATCAGCCTTGATGTGATTCTATGTTAGAAATGGCCAGAGTGAAGTTTGAGTACTTCAGGGAGAAGCTTGGTGTTCTCCAAATCGAGGTTCCCTCCAAAGGGAAGTGATGATTTTGTGTGCCTCTCTGACATGGTGAGAGGATTGGTTCCTTCCATGGTCAGATGCAAGTGCTGTGCCCTTCCGACATGGTGAGAGGATTGGTTCCTTCCATGGTCAGATGTAAGAGCTGTGACATGGTGAGAGGATTGGTTCCTTCCATTGTCAGATGTATGTGATGATGTCACATCCAGCATGAAAACGGGCTGGCTCTATGAAGACACATCTGGTATGAAAAAGGACTAGCTCTGTGTGGATGCCACATCCAACATGAAAAAGGGCTGGCTTTGTGAAGACACATCTAGTATGAAAAAGGACTAGCTCTGTGTGAATGCACATCCAGCATGAAAAAGGGCTGGTTCTGTGAAGACAAAGGACTACCTCTGTGTGGATGCCACATCCAACATGAAAAAGAACAGTCTCTGTGAAGACACATTTAGTATGAAAAAGGACTAGCTCTGTGTGGATGCCACATCCAGCATGAAAAAGGGCTGGCTTTGTGAAGACACATCTAGTATGAAAAAGGACTGGCTCTGTGTAGGTTCTACATCTAGTATGAAAAAGGACTAGCTCTGTGACGACTTATCTAGTATGAAAAAGGACTAGCTCTGAGTAGCTGCCATATCTGGTATGAAAAAGGACCAACTCTGTGAAGACTCATCTAGTATGAAAAAAGACTAGCTCTGAGTAGCTGCCACATCTGGTATGAAAAAGGACCAGCTCTGTCATGCCTCATCTGGTATGAAAAAGGACCAGCTCTGTGAAGACTCATCTAGTATGAAAAAGGACTAGCTTTGAGTAGTTGCCACATCTGGTATGAAAAAGGACCAGCTCTGTGATGCTTCATCTAGTATGAAAAAGGACTAGCTCTGTGATGATACATCCAGTATGAAAAAGGATTGGCTCTGTATAGGTTCCTATGATGAGAAGAATCAAGAGATAGCACCCGTGATGATGACCCAGTGATGATCCAGATCGAGTGATGATGATCCAAATCCAGTGATGATGATCCAACAGTGATGATCCAGATCTAGTGATGATCCAGATCCAGTGATGATCCGGATCGAGTGATGATGTCCAGTGATGATCCAGATCGAGTGATGATCCAGATCCAGTGATGATGTCCAGTGATGATCCCGATCGAGTGATGATCCAGATCTAGTGATGATGTCCAGTGATGATCCAGATCCGAAGATGAAGATGACTTGAAGAAAAATATGACTTGAAAATAAAGATGAGTTGAAGATGAAGATGACATGAAGACGAAGATGACTTGATGATGATCCAGATGATACAACGAAGAAGACTTGTGCTGATATATTGTGTCGAGAGAATACCTTCCTAGTTAAGAGGGTGTGTTGATGTATTTGTAACTTCGGAATGTATTCATCCATATTCCTTATGTATTGTAACCCGATGTTTATTCCGGGATGTATTGTAATGTATTTGAGTCATGTCATACCTCGATGTTTATTCCGGGAAGTTTCTATAATGAGAAAGTCATGTCAAGTCATCGTGGGTAACCCTCCTATTGGTGAAGGGTTAAAGTCCCCACAGTTGCGGGGCCCTTGGGTTATTAGACTATCCTAGTGAAGTTGACTCTAAGTGGGTCATTGTAAGTCGGGGCAATAGTCCCCACCATTGTGTTACCCTCCTATTGGTCGGAGGAGGCAAAGTCCCCACAAGTGGTGGGGCACTAGGGTTATTAGACACTCCTAGAGATGTCGGCTCTAGTAAGTAATTGTTAAGTGAGGCCGACATGTTGGAGTGGGTTTCAAGTGAACGGAAGAATATAAATAGAGAGTGAGAGCCTCTGTATTTATCATACTCATACACAAACACTCACTCATTGGGGTGCATGAGTGAGAGAGAAGAAGCTCTCTCAGTGTGTGAGAGAGAGACTGCTGCTGTCGGAGATCATCTTACTGTTTTCCGGTTTTACTTTTGGTGCTGATTCTATCTTTGAGGAAGTGGCGGGGTTTTCACCATTTATGGTTTCCCCGAGGATAAACACTGTGTTCATTGTCTTTTGTGTTTGATTGCTGTGCTTGTTATTCTCTCAGTTAAAGATCCCAATGTTATGCTAGCTTAATGATAAAAATCTAACAGCTGCTAGAAACTTGTGCTTGGCTCCAAGAAAAGGAGATGCAACTTAACTCAACCTTTTACTCATTGCAACGTAGTGATCTGCAATCAAAAACTTACATGCTTGCCAAAAGGGGGATTAGATCATGTATTATTTACTAATTGAAATAAAAAAAACATGAAATATAACTGAATAAAACAATGCTCATTTAGTTTCTTGGAAGTAAATAAATAAATAGACAACTTGAGACTACAAATGTCTATTCTTACGTCCTTATATAAGCCCTCTAAAGCATGTATTAATACCCACAAATTAGCAAAGCAAAAAGAAATTGAATTTATATCACCTCATTAACCATAACACATGCATCCAAGAGCTACACCGCATGAGCCTCCAAAGCCTTTCTTTATTCAAAATGGTTGCATGAGAGCAACATGTATTACAATATTTCACTAGAGGTTCTTTGCACAAATCATCTACCCTAATAGAACTAAAAGAGCCTCTATTTATACAAAGAGAGAAGGCTAAAACCCTAAAACCAAACTTCATCAAATGAGGGCCAATCCCCATAATCTAGCTGACTCGGCAGAAGAATGAGAGCCCAGACCTAAAGAAAAGTTGGTATGAGTGAGGGGTGGCCTCCACCTAGGCAAGGTGCCCCCACTCCCAACCCTAAACTCCGAAATCCATCCATCGAATAGGCCACATGTGTGAAGGCGTAACCATGAAGAGATGAGGGCGTGAGCTCTGGATCGAGGCATGAGGGCTTGAAGGAGGTGTTAACTGGTGATGATGGGTGCCAAATCCCTTAGGGTTTGCACCAAACACTATTTGCATTTATTTTCGAGCTTTGTAATAATCATCAAACCAATCACAACCTTCCAAATCACCCAATTCGTGAGTTTAGCTGGAGATGACAAGTCTACTAATTGAATGTATCTTTAATGCTCTCTGATTGTTGACTGAAGAGGATTTGTGCCGTCATAAATGCTCATTGCCATGCCATTTAGCCTTTTATTTTATTCAATTTGGTTTATTTTGGAGAGTTTTAGATTTTCTCCAAAATATTCATTTTTAATATTTTAATTAATAATTTCTCCATAAATGACTGTTTGAGAAATTATTAATTATGAGGTTGAATGAACTTCTGAAACTTGGGGATAGCTGGCTGGTTGATCATTGATGATTTTTGGATTAAGGTTAGAGCCTTCAATCACTGAATCCGGGTTCCAGATGATCGACATATTACAAATTGAAATTTTTCGATTTAAACTATGGAAAAATTTAATTAAAAACTTAGGAAAAATTAAAAATTTAAAAACCCAAAATCCGATGCGTCTGGTAAATTTTTTTCGGAATTTTTTCAGAGGGTCTTACTGAATTAGGACGTGACCATAGCCTATTCTAATAATGTCTAGTAGGTTTATACATACTCAGCTGGGCTCTAATAACCCCCCAAGGCTTAGAATTCAAAATCGGGAATTCCAGCTTTGGCGGAAGCGGGAGAAAACCTCGTCGATTATACTCGGCTATAGGCAAAGCATAATTGACAAGGGAAAAAAACTCCCTGGAATACCTTAGTTGAAATTCTACGTCTTAGGAGACCGCACCGAACCACTCAAAACACCCTACTAGCACATTTTATTACAAACCACGCGGGGCCATGGTGATAATTACTTAAAACAAAAACTTACTAGCCAAAACTGGCTAGGCACAAAGGCAGATCATCTGATACACTGGAACACAAACATTTATCATGTTTGTCAAATGGCGGCTCCTCAACTAATCCAACTATGGTAAAAATAAGTTGGCAACAGAGGTTACACAAACAATTTATTGTAGCAGATTCCACAGCAGGGGCAAAATATGTGGTTGCTGTTGAAGTAAAAAAGGAGATTGTGTGCCTCAAGAAATTAATTGAAGATTTGCAGCATAAACATGTGAGTTCTACTCTACTGTTTGACAATTCTTTTGTAATCAAGTTGGCCAAGAATCCCAGATTCCCTGATCGTACCGAGCACATCAACACAAAGTACCATTTGATTCAATATCATGTAGAGAACAAGACAATCCCTTTAAGATATTATTCAATAAATGCGTGAATTGTAGACATCTTTACAAAAGCGCTTGGAAGAGAGAAGCTTGACAAGTTTAGAAAGATGCTTGGACATCAATGATCAAACACCCCGTTGGATTAATTGCTGAATGTTGGAAACCCAATCCGTAGCTTCCAAGTGTAAATTGTAAATATTTTTAGTTATTAGAAAATGACTTGAACAATCACATACCTTTGGAACTAGACGACCAAGCGTAACCTCTCTAATGTATTAATAAGGCATTTACAATCAATGGAATCATTCCAACTGTTGGAGTTATTTTAGTCTTGATAGGGTGAAGCCACAATTGATAATGAAGCTATGAATCTTCTCATAACAAGTGCAATGTGCTTGCTTAAGACTATATAGAGATTTCTTGAGAATAAAATCCGAGGGAATGTGACAATTTTGTACAAACCAAAGTGTTTGCTTGCGTATAATGCTTTTATTGGTGATGACCATGGAGAAAAGCACTCTTGATGTTCATTTGATGAAGTGCTCTATTTTAGAATTGCTGTGCCATTTAGATCATCAAGCAATGAGTGCAATCAGATTCTTAATTATTATGCAGTGGAGAGGAATGAATTATACAAGCTGAACAAATCAAATCTCACAAGAAACAGACAAGTATTGCTCAGAGAATTACTGTATAATCTTCATTAAAGAATCCGGTGTTACAATAGTGTTACGTAAGGAGGAATTCGAATCATTAGGGATGAATTCGAATCCACAAACTGACTCTAACTGTATATGACTGCATGGCTAACTAAAGATGTCTAAATCACTATCGGAGTCCAAGTGGTTAACTCCATATATCTAATTTAGTGAATCCATCAGTTATAATCAGTTAAACCAGTCTAACTGCAGTGGTAGGTGAGAAGTAGGTGAGAACTAGCGCCTTCCCACATGCAGCCATGCATAACTAGCGCTAACTGAACTGGAGGAGAACTAACTGAATGTAACTGAAGAGTAACTAAGCTTAACTAGTAACCAACTGCCAGTAACTGAAGGAGGTTGATGTTGACACTCCCAGTAACTGAAGGAGGTTGATGTCGACACTCCCAGTGGCTCCTAAAATGTAGGGATTGGCCTAGGAGGCGCCTGAACTGATGCATGCAAGTGCAGTCAGTCTCAGTTAGCCTCTACCGGTGTTCCCCATACTCTAGTGATTGGTACATGTGGCCCCATTAGGCCAAGTGGACCCAATAATAATAAATTACTCTTAAGCTAGGCAAATATAATCTAATAGACAGTTCAGATAAGGGAGGATTATAAATCCTAACACTCTATTCAATGAAGATATAGAGAGAATCATCTATATTGAGTCCAAACGAGCAACTGGAACAAATGTCTTACCCATTTGCAACCAACCATTTTGTTAGTCTTGGGTAAGGGTATTTATTCACAGGTGTGATTTTTCATAAGTTCATCATATTCAATAGTGATACCATCCTATCTATTTTGGAGATTCTTTTGCTTTTGTAAGATTTACATAAACTTTGTAGACGAGCATATGAAACATGGGGTGTTCGTTGTTGTACCAATTTTCGTTTAGGAGGAAGGAGTGGAATGCCATCCAGAACAATAGTTATGGCCCATGTAGGCAATGGTTGTGGCCTAGTTGGAGGAAGGGTGATAACATAAGGATTTGTAGTAATATTGTTATATGGTTTCCCTATTGGTAAGAGATCAGATGGAGTGATTGGAGTAAAAAATACTTTAGCGCTGATAGTACCAGGCAAGTAATTAGTATGGGCTTCATCATGGGTTGTTCACTGAGTTACTCTGGAGGTGGTGCTGGAGGAAGCCCTCAAAAGAGGGGATTAATCAACAAGTTGTGAAAAGGAGAGATACACTAAGATAGTTGGAGATGAATCTTTTGTAAAAGTGTGGGTTAGGTTCTTGGTGGAGCAATGGAAAGAACCTCATCAAAGACAACATCCCTTCGCTCCATCATTTTGTTTGTGGAAGGACCATATAGGCAATATTGCTTGGATGTTTCTTTGAAGCTCTCTAGAGTGTAGTGGTTACTTGTAGGTTGCAACTTGTTTCTCTTTTCTTTGGGAATATGGGCCCATGCATGCGATTCTTTATTTTGAGATTCAAAATTCAAGGTTTGTAAACATACTATTTCTCAGAAGTAGTCATACGACAAACATCTCAAGTAAGCATCCAATTATTGATATGAGCTACATAGGATATTGCTTCACCAAGAATTTAAGCTTCATATGTTGAGAATGAACCATGGATTGAGTCGTTTCCACACCAACTCTCCTCGTTCAATATGCTATTTCATCTTGCTAAGGGGCAGGTTTCTACCACACAATGCCAACATATGTGTGAAATGGGTGAAATCATCAGTGAAATGTTCATTTCCATGATTAGTCCTAATTGATTTGATCCTATGATTGTTGTAATTTTCAACCGGGGATTTGAATTCCTTGAATGTCTCAAAGGTTTCACCTTTGTATTGAATATTATATATCAAAGGAAAGCAACATAAATAATCAATGTAGGTGAGGATATATTTAGCTCTAGCGATTGAAGGAGTGGTCATAGGTTCACAAATATCACTATGAACTAGCTTAAGAGAATGAAAGGCATGCTTTGTTAAATCATTAGGAATGAACTCATGATGGTGCTCTTTTAGCATACATCCTTCACGGACACCATTGGATGGTTCAATCTATGGAAGGCCATTTGCCATGCTTAGAGGAGTCATTTGACACAAGGTCCTAAAGTTTGTATGACCTAAGCATTGATAGCATTGTTTGCTAGTGTTATCGACATTGGCAACCATTATAGTAAATTCACTTCGTTTTGAAGGAGATGAACATTTTCCCAACTTATACATATGGTTGGATTCATCACAATAGTCGAAGCAATGGGTTTACAATCATCATTCATGTCTTGATACCTCACTTACCTGGTCAAAATTCCACCTTTTTGTTGGTGTGAGTGATACAATATATGGAAAGAGGATTCGTTCCTATTGCTGGAACATGAAGGGGTTTTCCAAACTTGGTGTTGTCGATAAGGGTATCGCCACATGCAAAAAATGGTAGGGGCGAGTCATCACCAATAACAAATTCCTTTGCATTATATTTATGTTTGTAGTTGGAGACTAAGTGCGGGGTTTGTCATTTGTCTAGTGCGCTTGGAGCCAACAACCCATTTTTTGGAGAAATTGAAGACTAGTATGCATGTTGAGGGTCGTGTTAACACAATTTTTGTAGTAACCCAGTTTTATGATCTTATCCATGATGATAGATAATGATTGTCACTAAGACTGTGATACTAAAGAATCCTACTCCCATAAGATGTTATTGGTTGTCACTCTAGATAAGTTTCTTCCTTCTTTAGGCTTCCTAATCCACTCGTGGTGAACTAGACTAGCCACCAGAGGGGTCCCAAGCCCAACCAAATGGCCAGACCCCTTTTTATTGCTACAAGGAATGATTGGGGATTTAACGAATATGCTAATGTAGAGTACTCTGAGGGATGCTTCCTATACTGAATGAAATGGCTACTGAGCTAGGGTTTAGTAGATTGGCATAAGGTTTCAGCTAAGTATGAATGAATGCAATCCAATGCAAGAAATTCAATTCAATAATGGATTAGCTTAAAAATTTAGGAAGATAGTGCTTGGGCGAATCAATTCCAAGCCTCTTCCTTGGGGAAAATGATCAAGCTTTGGAAATGATCCAAGGACAAGAAATGGATATTATTTAATAACAAACCCCTACACTATGATGGATTACTACACAATGCAAATCAATTCTTTCAACATACTGTAGCAAGCAACAAGCATGCAAAGCAAAATGAACAGAAAAGCCACCTAGGGCGAATAGGATAGAGATCAATGCCGTGGCTTCTAGGGTTAATGAGGTCCAAAATGAAGATGCCTAGGCTATGGATTTGCCCCAAAATGCAATTCTAACAATACCCAAGTGGTAAAATGCCCAAATAGCTAAGCTTGCAACAACAAATTTTTTTGAGATAGATTTAAATTATTGTTTTTGTTGACAAATAATTTTAAAAAGCTATTTTAACAAAGTCCGAGTACATACCTTGCACCGGATGGTCAATTTGGGTCCTTTCACCTTGTTCAACGTCACCGATTAGATAATGAAATGCCTCCACACCAAGTTGCTATGATTTCCCAGTGAAAGTTGACCTGCAAAACCCCAAGAAAACAATTAGTTTGACAAGATGCAATAGGTAACAATAAAGTTGGAATTAACAAATCGATTTGTGCTAGCAAGAGTAACAAGAAGAGAGCATGAAATAAATGGCAAAAGCAAAATTTATCCCATTCGCAAATAAAGTCCTTGTCGCAAAAGGAAGTCGCTCTAGTCGCCCTAGGTGAAATTACCCCTGCTCCTGCAAGCACAAAATTTTGAAATCATCTTCTCGGATATGGAGTATGTAGATGGTCTAGTAGTAGAGAGAACTTGGAAAGGAGAAACCAAAGTATCCATCAAGGGACCAAGATTTGCACAAGAGGAATTTTATTATCAATGCTTCCTAGAGCCAAGAGTCATTTACAAATGAAGAGCTCTCTCTTTTTTATAGCTAAGAGAGGAGCAAAATCCCTAACCAATCTTTATGTGGACGACTAAGATCAAAAGATACAATACAATGATCAATGGATGAGATTTAATATCACTTTTAAATTTTTAATGAGTTGGAAATGTCTAATCTAGTGAGGGTGGCGAATTACCTCCTAAGCCCAGAGAATAATAATCAAGATACGATACATATACATCAAGTAACATCCTAGGGGGCTTAATTCACCCCAAGTGATCATAATCCAACTTTACATCACTTGCTAGGTCAAGGTACAAGTCACTAAATAAGAAAGCCGCTATCCTAGGGAGAAAGACGTCCTCACCATGGGGTGGAACACGTGCCAAGTAATAACATGATAAAATGCTAGAAAAAGTGACCTGAAGTGTTTAGGGGACCATCATAACAAAACCCAAGTCATATCTCACCATTCACTTATTCCAAATCATATATCCCAAACCTTGGTCATCTTTTAATTTCTAATGATTCTACCAGAAATGGTAATAATCCATATAAATGCTCAAATCTGGACCATTCCTTACTCGAAATGCAAAACTGAGTGCACGAATGAATCCATAGACATCGAAATCGACAGGACCATTACTCATATGCCCATAACCAATCTGGTGTAATATCTGCGAAACAATCACCAAGTATTTAAATTAAAACAGGCTTAATTATTTTCCGCAAACTTTATAAATTCTGATTAATTAAGCCTATTAATCTGAAATAAATACTTGGATGGACCTGATTGGCCTCCAATGACAAGAATATGAGCATTGCTGCATTATAGTGGGATCTTGTTGTTGACTTGACTCGTTGACCAAGTCAAACTGAGGTGTTAGTCCACTTATCATGACAGATATTGATAGACATCTGAATGCTAAGTTATTCTATACAATGGCGATCAACTCAAAACAACATTAAGAGCAAGACAATTCCTTAGTGCAACATAAGACAATAGCGACTGTTCTACATACATACTCCTACTCACATTAATTACAAATGCAATGCATAGATCAATCATTGCCCTCCTGGGTGACGGTTCTCATTGCCCACAAGGACATTCCTTTAGTACTGCTTTGGAAAAAGCTAATTAGTCACCACTTGGTCAAGGTTTGCCTGTTTTGTCATGATGCAATCTGATAGATATGTAAATTTCTAACAAGCATGTTATGATGCAGAAAGCTTCAGTTATTTCAAATATGGATGTTGTATGGATATCCTGACTGCTATTTTTCAGGTAGACGGTCCTCTACCGCTGGGAAGAGAACATCTTTGTTGAATTTTTCATACATTGGTGAAAAGAAGTCTGAAACACTGCCGTTTTGTAAAGAAGAGCTAGGCTTCTCAACTGGAGATCTTTATGATAATGAAGTTGCTAAAACAGCTGCCTTGACATTAGCAGAAGCTTCATCCCAACCAACCTCTCCACAGGCATTAAGAACACCATCTCGAAGATCCCATGACATGAAGTATTCTTCTTTTGAAAATGGTGATTTAAAGGTGAACAATCTAGTTAGGTGTTTGTTTAGATATTCTAGGGATGGGCATTTCTTTGATTTTGTTTCCTCGTTTACATTGGTGTTAATGAAATGATAAAACCTTACAATTCTTTGACAGATAAACATTTTATATTTTATTAATTATGGCTACAAACATAAATAACGTGTGTTTAATTGTTGTTACCCAGGAGACATCTGCTGGCATTGACTCAGAGAAATCTGGTCCCAAAGATTCTGAACCTGTATGGTTGGAATCCGGTTTAGAAGGTTGTCAAGAAAGCAGGGAAGTAGGAAAAACGGTTCTTACAAAATCAAGGATACCTTCATTAGGGGGAAATTTTGGCAGGAGAAGTGCATATAATGTTAAGAGTAAGATGAAACCACATATGAAGTTTTTAAGGTTACAGGGCCCAGAGCAGGCTTGTTTGGATGATGCAAGTAAAGAGTGTACAGGAACTGAAGGGGTTATTGGTATAAAAGAGAATGAAAAATTGATATATATAGATTCAATTGATCAAACTGGAAAGAAATCACATTGTCACAAGCCAAGAAAAAGAAGCAGGCAGTTGTCTTCTGGAGGTACAGAAACTGCTTTTCCCTTGAGTTCTCTTCGTTGATATTTCAGGTGAATTTAAAAGTTTCATGTAATTTGATTGTATTGGTAGCATTAATATGACAACTATGGTGTTTATGAGAATCTCAATCAGTGATGGACTGTTGACTTTAATAACTGTGAACGAATCAGAGCTATAAGAGTTTTTGCAGAAATCAAACATTGTAGAAATTGTATTAAATTTGTTTACCATATTTCAAGAAGGAAAGGTAGAATACTTGCCTTTATTCAATGCATGTTGAAGTGACACTTGGTTTACTTGCTTCTGAAACACAACATAGCATGTAGGCAAAGCTTTGTATTCCAGGGGCATAACAGTATTTACTACCTTGGTTACTCCCATTCCTTATGGGTTGAGTATTCCTATGCAGGATTAACACTATTGAAATTTAGGGTGGTACACAAACATCTGAGCCATATAGAGGTGGAGAGAAAATAAAATACCGATTCTGTTAATGATTCTGTAGTATATACATTTCCCTCATACAATTATTTGTGAGTAAGAGAAAATAATTATTGAAGCTGTAGTGGTAAAGACATTTGGAGTAAATATAATGTGAGTTGCACAAGGCTGTAATAGTTTTCAGTTATAATTATAGATATTTGTTACAATTAAGTAAAACTGGAGATCTTTTGTTTTGCTTTCAAGTTTTAATATTAGCATTTTGTGAGCCTTGTTCTTCAATGCCCTTTGCAGTCAGGAATCCTTCAGATTTTCTTTGTTTTAGAAGAAATTAAACAGAGAGATAATTCTGTCTGGATTACCTTCGCTCAGGTCTATTTTGCCTTTTTGCAGTTGGAAGTTTCGGGCTTAATGCTTTGGCAACATTGGCAAACCTTTCACTGAATGGATCACTGTCTCAACCCTCTATTGGCTCTGGTAATGATTTTTCTGTGATGTCATGTAAATGCTGGTAGCTTTTCTTGAGTTATATATTCTAACTCTTTATGAATTATGAAAGATGATGCAGAATCTAGTTGTTGCTGTCTAAAATCTAACAATACATATGACCTAAGACCACACATTCTGAGAGATACAGTCCTTTTTCCTTCTAGTGCATTTGCTAAGTAGACACTGTTATAGAGATGCATTGCCTAGGCTTCTAGGATTTATTTTTGAGACACTATTCCAAAATGACTTTCATGTTTTATTTGCATACATAAATATTGCTTTGTAGTTACTTTTTGCCGTTATGGAAACTTCATAGTTTTGATTCATCAATCAAATTAAACTTGTGGTATTTGGACAAGTCTGTACAGCTATGTTTGACCACTTTCTTTATGAAGGAAATCACATTTTAGTTTCTATGTCAAGGTATAGGAAATCTGCAAGTGTTTGTAAGGTTTTTCCATGAACATTTGTCATATTCTCTCAAGTTGCATGGATCAAACTACAATTGGCATATTCTTTTGAAATGTTACATGTCTCTGATTTTAATGGGAGCAATAGATCTAATTTTAATGGTGATTCCAGATTCTCCACAACAGCTCCAGGAAGAGAAGAATGAGAATGGCTCACTCCGAAAGGAACAAATCAGTGCACACGATGTTGCAAATATTGATGTTCCAACAGGAAATGAGGCTACTTCACTGGAACAACGAAGAAGTTCACAAGGAAGGGATGCTGTAAAGAGTGTTGAATTGGCTGTAGGGCAGTTTGTTGAGGATGAGATGGTTAATGCTGAATTAAACATGCAACATACATCATCTCTTGCTGCATTGAGGAAGAGGAAAATTAAAAAAGTAGCAGAAAAGGTAAGATTAGGTGGCAAGTATCTGGGGAGCTTTTTTTTTAATTATGTCACATTCTGTGGAAGGCTGTCTTGTAAGGATTTTATGAAACATTTTTTGTTGATGTTTTTCTAGACTTATCAGGTTGAGGCAATAGGAGAATCATATTCAGAAGAGACAGAAAAGTTGGAGGTACAGGTTTATCTCTTTTCTTGGCCATTTGAAAATACTGAAAGAATACCTTAAACAACCCAGATGTTGCTGACAATTCTTGCTTGATTGGTAACAGAAACTAGATTCATTGTGCTGGCTGAAGTTGGTTTGCTATTGAGTCATTCCATATGCTTTACCCTGTAAGACCTATGTTGTGAAGTGTTTTGTCTTTATTCTTAAAGCACCATTCTGAGTTTGTATTAAAAACATGAATCTAGACCAGTGCTATCATTCGATTTTTCATGGAGGAGCAAGCTGACCAAGCACTCATTTTGAAGATGTAACTATCTTTCTTGTCTTGTTATTCACAATATAATTTAAGGCTTGAAGGGCTTTAAGATGTTTGATAGCTGTTTACAATGCAAATGGAAACTTTCATGTTACTAGAAAGAGGCAGATAGATGTGGCTAAAAGGAAATAATCTTGAGCAAAATACCTAATTTTTTTTTTGTTTGCTAGAATCTCCTTGACTTGCGGGAGTGGCCTTTGGTTTAAGAAACCATGACCCAGGGGCATCTAAGTTGTCAAAATCACCCAGGGATCGCACTTGGTCTAGGCCACACCAACCCTCAACTGGTAGGGTTTTGGGTGTCTCCTTCCAACTAGCTCATCCCTATGGGGAGTTGAACCCGGGTTGCCCTGCTGATGAGACCGACACCTTAACCGAATGAGCTAGCGGGAATTGACGAGCAAGATACCTACTAGATTCTAGAATAGGTGTCCATTGTTATGGCCTTGAGTTTGTTAGAGTTTTAATGGTTATACAAGATTTAAAATGTTTAGCATCATAACATCATAACTATATGCAATAGGATCATTGAAAGATAGACTAGTACAACACAAAAGAAAGACACAAGAATTTTATCAAGGTAAACCACAAGGAAGAAAACCCAACAACTTCTTTTGTATAGATTCGTCACTTAGTACAATGTCAGACAGAGATAGAAAACCCAAAGATAAGATGTCTTATGCTTCTTCTTCTTCTTCTTCGCCAACGAACTTGTCTTTCTCAATGTAGGAGCGAACTTGCTTGAGCTTATAGTGTGTCCAAATGAGGGAGGGCGCCTCCCTATTTATACTAATCATGTTTGTGACCTTTTGGTCCAACAGGGTTGACTTCTGGATCTTACTGGGCTGCCTATCCTAGGGGGACTCAAAAAATACATTTTACAATATTCTTTTGGGGACTATTGCCCCGAGTTACAATGGAGGTTTTACCTTGACTCTTACATGACCAATTACATTAATGACACCGTTCGATCGAAGGGAAAACATCCCCGAAGGGAGGTACAATAAAAGTACAACAAAATATAATAATAATAATAATAATACAAATAATACATTGAAAAATATTTTCCGAAGTTACATTATCAACAAAACTACCCCTTAACAAGGTTTTCGACTTGGTCATCACCACAACTGGACATAATCTTTGGACATCATCATCATTGTTGGATCATCATCATCACAGCTGCAACAACTCTCTTCTCGTCGACCATTGACTAGTGACATCTCTCGAATCTATATGTCCTCAGAAGTTCTACAGAGCCAGCCTTTTTTCATGCTGGATGTAGGCTTCGCTCCAACCAGGGCTTTATCATTTACAAAGCCAGTTCTTTTTCACACTGGATGCTGTGTTTTAAAAACCGCCCAGACCAGAACGAGAACCGGTCGGTCTGACCGGTCAACACCCTTGGCGGTTCAAACCGGGCCAAAACCGGACTAAAGACTGGTTCGGCAATGAAGTAGCAAGCCTGAGGTATGAACCGATTGGTTCGTTACTGAAACGGTCTTAGTCAGCCAAGCCCGTAACTTACAGGTCGACCAGCTGGGAAACGTCTCCGCGGGGTAAAAAAACATTTAAAATTTGATTTTAATATAAAATAGAAAAACTAAATACCTAACCCTAAAATGCATGCTAAGGTTAGGAGGGAGATAATAACAATATAGCAAGACTCTCTTAGCAGTCAAGGTTGTTGAACATTTAAATCACAACGTCACCCACATAGGGTTGAACATCAATGCCAAATTGGTGAACGGGTTTAGTTGCACTTACCGAAGGGACAAATAAAAGGAAAATTTATGAAGCTGAAACCAACAAGGTATGGACCTTTTTGTATTGTAGAACAAAGAGGTAAAAGCACATTCAACTTGGATTTGCCACCTTATCTTGGGCTAGTGTTTAATGTGGACAGACTTAAGTTATTCTAGCAGAAGGGGACCCTTCCATGAAATTGGGGAATTGATGAAGAAACGATTCTCAACATGAAACCATGACCAAAACACCTTTGCACCCCAACATCTTTAAAAGGCATGTTCTACGGTAGAGGCTATTTTGATGATAGAACCTCATTGATATTGTATTTTGTTTCAGACTCTGCGATATGTGCTATAAGAATTTGCTATGTACTATGATACTATCTTCTATGTAGTGCACTTGATGCCATTTTGTGACCCATACATGGTTTATATACCATATATATGAGTAGACTTTGCATATTATATCTCTAATCATCTAATGGCTTGAAATCATATTTTGGAATGTTAAATTTAATTTTTGTCATTAAAATCATAATTTTTTTTGTATTATTTAATAGCCCGGTTCATTGAAATCAAACTGCTTCGGTTCATTCTCGGTTTCGGTTCCAGTCCGAGTTGACCCTCGATCGGTTCAACTCTTGGTTCCGAGTCTTAAAAGCTTGACTGGATGTAGGCCTAGATTTCATGTAGGACTTCATCATCTTTACGAGCAAGCCATCAAGTAGGTAAAACTCAGGTCCTCATTTTACATTTCCCAAGCAATAATCAATGTCTCCTACTGTCATGTTGTCGTAACCAAATCATCTCATCATCTCGTATGCCTACATTACGTCCCTAGGACAACCTGCGTCTTCCACCCTGTGGAGATCATCTCAGGAGCTTACATGACATCGTCCATATGGAGAGCATCCCAGGTGCCTATATCACATCCCTCGGACAACCTACGTCTTTTTGACATGTGGAGAGGAGCCTAGGATCAACACCTCTGTCTTTGCGACATGTAGAGAGCAACCTAGGAACATTTGCTTCTTCTTGACATGTGGAGAGCAGCCCAAGATCACACACCTACGTCTTTCGGACATGTAGAGAGAAACCTAGATGTAATACGTCCCTTGATCAGCTTGCAGCTTCTTGACACGTGGAGAGCAGCCTAAGATCACACACCTACGTCTTCCAGACATGTAGATAGCAACTCAAGAACATCTGCGTCTTCCACCTAGTGGAGAGAAACCTAGATATATTACGACCCTCATACCATCGACCTCTTCTGGACATGTGGAGACCAACCCAGGATCACACACCTGCGTCTTCCAGACATGTAGAGAGCATCCTAGGTGCAATTGCGTCTTCTGGACATATCACATCACTTCCCTCTTTCGAGGAACATTGATTTGGATGACAACAAGCTTTCTCTTTGAAGTACTTGAACTTTACTCTCCCTAATGGCTTGGTCAACACATTGGTTGTTTGCTCGTTTGTCGCTTCATACTGGAACTTCATTGCTCCACTTTGCATGATAGCCTAGATATAGTGATATCAAATCTCGATGTGCTCCGAGTTGTCATGAAATACACAACTCATCTCTAACTCAACATCGAACAGTCACACAAGTAGCTTCCAAAGCTACATTGCCTCATAACTTGCTGAACAAGCTGCAATATACTCTTCCTTGACTGTACTCAGTGCTACGCTTGTTTGCTTCTTGCTGCACCAAGAAATCATGCTAGACCTTAAGCTGAAGCAACACCTTGAAGTGCTCTTCTTATTTGTAGCACTACCATCCCATTCGGAGTCAAAAATTTTCCCACAAGAAGACCCTCTAAATCTCTCGCATATCTAAGGCGATATTCGATCGTGCCCTCTTGGTACCTCAGCATATGCTTTGCAGCAGCCATGTGAACACGTCTGGACTCCACCATGTACTGACACAAAGTGTTCTCTGCAAAGCATATATCTAGCCCGTGTTCGTCAGTTACATCGTCAAACCAATCATCTTCCTATAGACTGTGGTGTCAACTGTCTCTGAAGTAGGGTCACGTAGCAAATTTGAATTTGATGCCATCGGTGTAGCCTTGCAATCCAAAATATTGACCACATATTTTCCTTAGCTAAGGAAAAATCTCCTCTGGATTCTGCCACACCTCTAATCCCAAGAATCATGTCAAGATTCTTGAACTCTGAGATCTACTGTAGTCACTCCCTATGAAGTGGAACATCATCTTCCCTCTGCATCTTGTACTCTTTGTATCAAGACGTTCTTTACTGGAGTGACAAGTAGCCTCCTCTGCTGTTGATCTTCTGTGTATCTTGAGTTGAGTTCTCAAGGTCATCTTCCTGTTGATGTTCTTTCCTTCGTACAAGTTGGTCAATGCATCGAAAGTCTTCTTGGGATTCTTCAAGGATGACACATGTGGGATAAAATGGTCCTTGATGGAATCTGCAATTAACTTCTTGGTTTTGACTAGATTCTTCTTATGCTTAGCTTTGTCCTCATCTCCCTTTGGATCTGCAACTTCTCCTTTGACATAGTCTTCAAGTCATGCTCTTCTTTATGAGAAGCACTTTTTACTTCTATGTCCGAAAGTTCTCGGGTCCTTCAAACTTGTGCTCAATCTTGGTACTGTTTGTCATCATGATAAAGTGAGAACCTCAAATGGAGATAACAAGGAATTAGATCTTACCAATTTGAGGTGCTTCAATAGTTCCTTGATGTTGTTGACCTAGTGTTCCATAGAGACCCTAATTTTTCAAGTTTGGAATCTTGAAATTCGGTCTGGGTAGAAAGATGCGTCTCCTTGAGGTGAGTTGTCTAGTGAGGTCCTTTTCCAAAAAATGTGGAGGGAAACTCCAAAAACTTGATGCCCTAGTTTCTTCGATTTCTTCTATAGAATTGTCCTGTCTTAATTTTGATGGATCTCCGAAATTTTTGCTCCTCGAGGCCTAAAACTTTGTCTTGAGTTAGCATGATTTATCTTCTTTCCAACCCCACAGGTTAGAGCAAGATTGGTATCACCAAGTGGAACTTATGCTAAGTTTCCCAAGGTGGCCTCTTTATGGATAGGTTCAGTATATCGAACTTGTATGGACTTCCACGTGTCACTGTTTGACCTTTGGGTTCTGAAACTAGCACCACAAAAACTATAGTTTGAGCCCTATCTGTAACATCTTACGAAATTCGATTTGGGTCTTCCTAGCCAAAGAGATAGCAATTCTCCCTAGGTCACTTGTTTAAGACTGAATTCTGGAAGAGGCAAAAACCCTATTTTGGAGGGATCATATCTCCTGAATTATAGCGAATATGAGGCTGAAATTCACACACAAGATACATCAAGATACATCGAGATTTCATATTTGGCCTATCAAAGTTTCAGCTCCTGGGCCTTCTCCAAACTCGAGTTATAGCGAAAATGCCAAGATGACTAGATTTTTCCTTCTAAGGTTTTCAAGCATGAAACCCTAATCTCTAGTAGCTGCAGTTGTAGCAGTATTTCGGCTACACATTTCCTTCTTTTGAGGGTGGTGCTGATACGGTGTTAGAGTTTTGATGGTTATACAAGATTTAAAGTATCTAGCATCATAACATCATAACTATATGCAATAGGATCACTAAAAGATAGATAAGTGCAACACGAAAGAAAGACACAAGAATTTTATTCTGGGAAACCACAAGGAAGAAAACCCAACAACTTCTTCTGTATAGTTTTGCACTTAGTACAATGACAGACGGAGATAGAAAATCCAAAGATAAGATGTCTTCTGCTGCGTCTTCTTCTTCTTCACCGACAAACTTGTCTTTCTCACTCTAGGAGTGAACTTGCTTGAGCTTGCAGTGTGTCCAAATGAGGGAGGGCACCTCGCTGTTTATACAAATCATGTGTGTGACCTTTTGGTCCAACAAGGCCAACTTCTAGACCTTACTGGGCTGGCCTATCCTATGGGGACTCAAAATACATTTTACAATATTCTTTTGGGGTCTATTGCCTCGACTTTTATGACAAATTACATTAATGACACCTTCCGATCGGAGGGAAAACATCCTCGAAAGGAGGTACAATAATAGCACAACAAAATATAATAATAATAATACAAATAATACAATGAAGAATGTCTTCCAAAGTTACATTATCAACAACAAAATTCTCTATTTATTACTTCAAAATCATTCAGAAATTTGAATTTTCTTTCCTTGCAAACTCATCTACAAAAATATTAACATTTTTGATCTAAGTGAATTGGTTGGTCTTAGGAATGAAGTAGTGTTGCAATGGAGTTGAGTGGAGTAAGTAGTCCTTTTGAAAAGAAATGCATGATAGTTCTACACACTTACGTATTGTCACCTAGGTTGTGCAATTGGTCTCAAGAGCACTTGAGAATGATCATGGCAGGGCACTCCTGGATTCACTCACATAGTTTTCCTTTTCTAGAACACAATACTTGAGTGGGAGTGGAAGGCCTTGGAGTGCTACCATGCAATAGAGGAATGTATGATGATCTATATCTTCCATTGTAGTTTTTTTCCAAGGAAACCTCATGGGTATATGTTGGGGCACTTCCTTGCATTTCGTGAATGGTGCCCATTGTAAACCCATCAATGCTGATTATGGCACATGAGCTGGTGGGGACATCAAGTGAGGCATGCAACAAAAACAAGCAGCTTGGGGATTGACCCAAAGACCTCCTACGTGAAACGCAAAGAAGTCAACCACTCGAGCAAGCACACATGGCTTATGCATCTCTTTTGTACTTGCTAGTGCAGAGCATATATATTGTTAATTAATTTTACGAGAAAAATGTGTTGTAGTCCTGCATTCAAAAACATTTCACATTATACTCTGTTACCTATCAAACCCTCACTTCTTGAGCTAAAGTCCTAAGGCTCCAATGAGGCCTTGGAGGAACTAAGATAGTTGGCAATGTCACCTCACAAGCCCTCTTTGCTCCTTCTATTGGATCTCCTCCAACTCAAAGGGGGATTCCCTAGATTAGGATTACTAGAGATATGAAATAAAATCCAAGGTGAAGTGAAGAGATGGATCTTGTAAAATGAGTTGATAAAGGATAGAAAATATTAGGATGAATGGATTGGCAATTAATGTCTTTTCATTGGGAAAATAGGGTCACCTCAAGGCTTATGGCAGACCATCCTAATGAGGAAAAATTGGTTGATGAGGCTGCAAAGTACAAGCTACAACAATCCATCTCCTTTCTTTCCTAAATTGCAGAAATATATTGTGGATATTACTAAGGCATATAAGACCCAATACTTATTGAGATTATGGTTATCATGAGTAGAGCTTATGTGCATTTTACCAAGCATAGATAAAGAATGCATTAATAAACAACAATCCATTGATAACCTTAACAAATAGAGTAAGGGTGTTACCAAATTCACTACTCAGTAAGTTATGTCAAGATAATTTCAACAAGAAAGGATAACATTATAGTTTAGAAGATACTCTCATACATGAAGTGCTATATTGACCCTCCAATTACATCCAACAAATATTTCATTAAGCTCTAATGGATTTCTCCCAAATCCGACTTTACATCAAATGGAGAGAGCAACTCTATTTCTTAAGAATAAAACGTATTTTTTTTCCTAGATCCATGAATTTCTTTGAGGAAAACAATATTTTAAAATAAGAAAGTCTTACGATAATGCATAAGAGGGCTCTTCAAGGCAAAAACGACCATACAAAATACTAACGAAAGGAATCTAAATTAGATGACACATGTTATCTTCCTCAAGCTCCATGCTCATGCAAAGTGTGATGTGTCTTCTTCATGTGCAAGGCGTTCCTCATGAGAACTCCTCCCATCACTGTCTCCAGATAAAATATTATAATTTTCAAGTCAGCAAGGTGAGTGCACCGTCCAAGAATGTAAAGTGTAGCTGAAATAGTGAGGGATCTCCTCAAGAAAACACCCTCTTTGACTATGAAAGAGTGTAGAAAGAGCGCCTAGGAGAGGTGCACTTTAGAAGAGTGTGTAGAAGAATCACTTTCATCAACCAACCATGATAAAATAATCTTCATGTGAGGCATGCCCTAGGAATGTGCATTGTGGCTACTTTGAAGAGTCAACAAGCAATAAAAATAACTGTTTTTCACAAGTGCACCCTACATAAATGTGCAAAGGTGGTTAACTTCATAAACAACTACTTTTGCTTAAACCATGAATCCAAAAACGATCAATTGGTTTGCAAAACCATATGTTGATATCCCATAACAATGTGCAAAAGAGGAGGGTGACCTAGAGAAGTGTGCCAACAACCTCAAACATGTGTTCAATAATTAGTAAATAATAAATGTCATCCATTAATGAAATATCATGTGTTGGAAGGCAATACCATGCGCCAATACCAATATTGTGTTGGGGTCATTATTTCTTCCAAAATCGATTATTTAGATTTTGTACTATTTACGCTCCTAACTTTTCGTATGAAAGTATCTCCCTTTGGGAATGGATATCCTCTTTTCTTGAGGTTGAGTGCATCCCTTGTTTAGAGTCTAGACCATGTTTGGGGTGCTTCATGTGATTTTGGGTACAGGGTGTATGCTTAGGCCTTGGATCGTTTGAGATGGATTATAGCATGAGAGATGGTTTATGATGTATATGCACACTTTTGACAACTTGCTTAGTGGATGCCAAACCTCAAATGATCATTGGCTCAATGTTCTTCCCTAGGGTATTCAAGATCTCTTACTTGGATGGTGGATGCCTTGCATGTTGGCCACATTGAGAATTCACTTGGTAGGAGAACACCCTAAAGGATATGAAGTGCGTTGTGCATTGTGAAGGAGGGATACATGCCCTTGATGTCAATTTGCAGCTTGGTTACATGTTCAGATGATGGGAGATGACTTGGGGACGACCAAGGATTTGACATTGTTCTTGCAAGGGGTAGTTGCCCTAGTTGAGTACTTAGTTGTGGAGGATGGATGGAATCCGTGGAGGATCTAGATGGAGTGCTGTGGACTTACTTTGCATAGCTACATCACCTTGGGACAATATTGTGCACAAGATCATCATTGGAGCATGACACTTGTACTCTAGGGGTGGAGCGCTTCACTTGTATGTGGCTTACATATGTTTAGTAGGCTTTTCCTGTAAGGTTTAGGACGAACTGCGTTATATTGTTGGCTTCCCTTATCTCATATAAACATAGGAAGGAGAGAGTCTTTCCAAACAACAGATCACACCACACGTTCATTTGTATCTCTTCTTTGGAGTGCACTTTGAGTGATGTGCTAGGGATCATTAGCAAACCCTAGTGGAGCACCTTTGGAGGTGGACGATTTCTCTCTTGGGATTCTTATTTGTACATTTAATCTCTCTCTCTCTCTCTCTCTTGGGCACTAGGGTTTCTTAGTCTCTTGGAGCATCTCGAATTCTAAGGTTAGGGTTTCATCACTTGGAGGATAGAGATTAGCCTTTGGAAACCCTTGGATCTATTTGGGGAAGAAGAGGAGGACATCTTGTCTTGATAATAGTGTTGGGGTGATTCTTGCACTTGGAGGAGTTAGGGTTTGTTTACGAGCCTTATCTAGGGCATCTTGGATGGTTGGATTTTGTCTTGTCCTTGAGAGGAGGCTATGATATGTATGCACTTCATTCATTGAGTATGTGTATATTAGATTTTCTCTTGTCCACATGTTGTGTATATTGCATATTTGATTTCAACATTTTATAATATTGGAAACAAATGATTAAGGGGTCAATGAACATTTTACTGAACAAATCTTGACGATGATCAATACATTTTACACAGATATGCCTTTCTTTGGAGGAGTCTGACATCATAGTTAGTATGCTGGAGAGGATAAAAGGAATTATCAGGGCAAGTGAAAGGGACCCATTTGAAGTATTTTACAATGAAGTGAAAGACATAGTTACAAAAATGTGCAACAATTTGACCCCACCATTACACCTTTTGGCCTATGCATTTTACCCCAAATATTATCATTCCAAAATTTAGTCTTTACCAGGTACGAACTCAAACAAGGACTTTGAAGTGGTACAGGGATATAAGACAAATTTGGGGAATATATATAAAGATGTGTCAATTGCAATGGATGTATGTGAAGAATTTGGAGCATTTGTACAATCCATTGGTAACTTTTCAGATCCACTAGTCATGGATGATTGGGGATATCTTGATCCTATTACTTGGTGGCTAAGTTGCACAGAACGGGGAAACGGGGATGCGTTGGAAACGTGACCCCCCAAAATTTAGGAAACAGGGAAACGCGATATATATATATATATATATATATATATATATATATATATATATATATAATTATTTACAGATTAAATTCAACATCACATTTAACATTTTTACTACATCAACATGAACAATGAAAATATAAAGAAAATATGAGCTGAAGCCCAAAGACTAATAGTCATGATGCTTAGGCTCATCTTCATACTCCTAAAAAATAGAACAAGAAGCCACCGTGAGCCAATGAAGAAATCCATGAGAGAAATGTTGAGCCTTGTGGGAAAAATGGGCATTGGGTGTTATTTTATAACAAACCCAAGCCTTGAAGAACTTTTCGGAAGCCTCTAAACCCCTAGTCGGTGAAGGAAAAACCCCAATTTTTTTTTAAACAGACGTGTTTTAGCAGACTGATAGAGGAAACGCCACTTTTTGGGAAAAAATGATTTGGAAACGGGTTTCCTTCCGAAGGAAAAGCGTTCCTTAACGGGAAACTTCCCCTCACTCTCGGAAACAGGTTTCCTTGTCGTACGGTACAGGTTTCCGAGTTTCCGTACAGAAACGGGCTGGGGATGTGGGGGGGGGCACGTTTCCTGCAACATAGCTTGGTGGAGCTTCCATGGCAGTTATATTTTCAATTTGGAAATTGCATTGCATGCCTGCATTTGAAGGTCTTAATTGTTCTATTTCCTCTATTCAAATTTCAAAAAATGTATTCAGATGAAGTAGTTTCCTAATCATTTCTAAGAATATTTACTTGTTAAAGGAGTGAAAGATATTTCTTCTTTGGCTTATTCTGACCTTATTTCAGCCATAATCTCAGTAAGGCAGGGGTGATTGTTGTACTAGATTCTCCTTTGTACATATTGTGTTATTTGTAATGTAAGACATATTTCCTGAAAACAACTGCTGCAGTGAAATTTTAAATGCTTTTGTAGGTATCTGTTGCTTCAGTGAAGGGCACTGTGATTGGTGTGCATTTGTGAAAAGTTTACGGCAGTGTCTGAAATGGATTTTTTGTCACATGATTGTGAATTGATCAAGCTTTTGTATTGCAGTATGTTTGGTTGGTCTAAATTTTCTTGTGGCAGTAAGATTGTCAAGCAAAAACAGCCTAGCTTGTTAACATTACACTCTCTTGCCTTGTATCAGCGTGTGTTCCTCTTGTCATAGATATTGGATATTTGGTTGAAAGCTATATTTCTGTTTTGTAGTAGAAATATTGTAAATAACAAACTCCAGAAGAAAGTTGCAGATCTATCTTTCTTGAGGATAAGTTTTCTTTCTCCATCTTTTTTGACATAAAACTTCTACATTGTGTATGAAAGTTGTTTAATATGGTACAGAGGGAAGTACATAACGCTATGGATAAAACATTAAACTTGTCAGAACTTTTATAATACACTAGGCATTGAATAACAAATCTATGATGTCTGTTGCATTATGGGTCACACTCTGCTGACATTGGAAATTACACTCCATTGCATCTTGACAATAAAATTTTGGTTCTAACAAATGTTTCTATGGGGTATCTTCATGGTTAGGTAAGTGTATATCTAGAGTAGGCTTATTTATGTACCATCTCTGATTCTCTTACAGATTTTTATTTAGTTTTGTTCAATAATTTGTAAGCAAAAGCTATGCAGCATTTAAAAATGACTCTGAAGGGGATCCCTGGAACAGCTTGTCTTTGGATCTTTAGAAGGGAAATGCCCATTCTTATATGTGGTATTGGACAATCGTGGTTGTAGTTGGTAGTAACATGGGGTTTCTTTTCACACAGATATCAATTAAAGATGAAACAAAGGCTAGCAAGAAAGTGAAGCAAATGACAAATACAAATGTGTCACTGGAGAAATGCAAACAGGCCGAGGTTGTTGAGGTATATGATATAGATCCCGAGCGTGCACCAGATGGCTGTGCAATGGAATCTGCATATCAAAATGCCAGTGTAATTCAAGACAGCCTATCAAAGAAATCTTCTTGTAGGCAAATACTTGAAATGGAAGACGCTTCACTAGAAAAAGCTGATATAGGTTCAGAGTATTGCAGGAATATTTCTTCCAATCCTGATAGTGAAACAGCTAAAATTGCTGGCACATTCTGTGCGCATAATATGAGAGATGAATTAATGATTTCAAAGGTACTTTTTTTTTTGGTTTTTCTTATGTCTCAATATATAAAACTCAAGTCATTATTGATGAGTACTGAACGAGATAAGCTACTATGCAGGCCAAGTTAACCCATTGTTTATCATCTGTTAAGCTGCGCCGATGGTGTGCATATGAATGGTTCTATAGTGGCATTGACTTGCCTTGGTTTGAAAAAAACGAGTTTGTGGAGTACTTAGATCATGCACGCCTTGGATGTGTTCCAAGGCTTACACGTGCCGAATGGGGTGTTATACGCAGGTAAATTTGATAACGTGCTGTGGTCTGCAAATTTTGGTTTGGGTGCTTTCTTATCTGTGTTTTTCTATAGAATGATTGCTTCACAGCATTTTGTCTGGTGCTACACCTTTAAGGACTTCACAATGTGATTTCTTAATGAAAGTTCTGTAAACTGTTCTGAGAGGTCACCTGTGGTTGTTTTTGTACATTTTTCCAGACTGTAAGTTAGATTGTTATTTCAATTTTATGGTGCTATGCCTTCATGTATTGATTTGATTTTCTATGCTTTGTTAAAATTGTAAGATAGATTCTTACTGACTTTTTTCTGGCAGAAGTTAGTTTAGGTGGTTACTAGCTGTTTTTAAATATTTTTCACAATTTGGAAAACTGCTGACTTTTACTTTATAATTTTTCAGTTCTCTTGGAAAGCCGCGACGGCTTTCTCAACGATTTCTTCAAGAAGAAAGGGAGAAGTTGGAACAATATAGGGAATCTGTACGTGACATCCATAATAAGATCCGAGTTGGTGATTGTGATTCTGTGCGAGTGGATTTAGCTCCCCCTTCTTATGTAGGACAGAAAGTAATTGCTTGTCATCCTACAACCAGGGAAATACATCATGGGAGTATTTTGTCAGTTGATCAGAACAGATTTAAAGTTCAATTTCATAGAACTGATCTAGGGATTGAATTTGTGCTGGTAAGTAAATTCTTTATTATTTGTTGAGTTGTTTGTGCTCCTTAGCTTTTATTTCTTGAAACTGCCAAAAGTCTTTCTTAGATTCATTGCCTATTATGAATGTCTACTTTCAATATACGTTGTAGCTTGTTTATCATATTTGCAGATTTTCCTTATAATAGCCATGTAATTGAAGGACCTGGTTCTCACTCTTTTTTACGTTCCTGCAAAGAGCATTTAAAAAGTATAAGAGAACAAGTTGTCTTTAAGTACACTAGATGACAGCTTTGATATAAACACATGATGTTGTGACCTTTTACCAGTGGATATGGTCTTTCTCAAAAAGACCAAACCGGGATCTTTGGCAAGGTACCCATGCCATTTCTAACTTATTTCTATATGGAACTGTTTACAGTTTCTGTACACCAAGTGGAATGGAACTCATGACCCTTTACCCATGGATACTGGATTGTTAACGAAAATCCCAAACCAGGGTGTTCTAAAGGAGCATGCAAGAAAATAACATGTATTTCTATGAGAGGGGATATTATGAATATGAAGCATTAAAGAAGAATGATTATGCATTTATGAGAGCTAACATATCTTAATTTGACCACATTCATACCTATCAAGAAATATCATCCTGCATTCAGTTATAGCATGCATTGCATTTGTCTGTTGGGTCAACATTGCCCAAAGGTTCCAGTATTTAAACCTATTGTAGCAGCCATCATTAATTTCACATCCATGCATTTTGCTCAACAGAATGGCGCGGATTTCTTTCATTCATAGCAGCCATCGCAGGCTTGTTTTTACCCGGTCATTGTTACCTGCAAAATTGGGAAGAGTCCAGATAACTCCTAGGTATAAAGCGAAATGTTACCTTACTCTGAGTGTCTCTTCTGGTTGGTGCTTTCCAAGCCAATTATACTGCTGTCCTGGATGAATCAGATAAAAAATCAGCAAGAACTAGGTGGACTGTGTTACTGCTCAAATTAGAACCTTGATGATAGTCCCGAATTGCTGTGCTACAAGGGTAAGCACAAAAGGAATTGTGCTCAATGTCACCTCAACACAACTCCCTACGCTTTAGGCCAGCTCGAAGAGACCAAGGGGGAGTCCCTAATGTAGGTGAAGTCTAAGTCACCGCAATCGGCGATTTTTAGCCATGAAAATCGAAAATCGGCGAATTTACCAAAGATGCAAACTATTCGATTAAAATCGGCGGCAAAAAATCGTTTAGCTTGCCCGTGGGTAAACCCTAGTCCCTGCATCTGCGCCGTCAATTCTCATTGTTAATTACTTATCCTGCGAGTGAACTTGTCGATTCT
The DNA here is from genome assembly GCA_001517045.1 of Pseudotsuga menziesii. Classification (NCBI taxonomy): domain Eukaryota; kingdom Viridiplantae; phylum Streptophyta; class Pinopsida; order Pinales; family Pinaceae; genus Pseudotsuga; species Pseudotsuga menziesii. The sequence continues at coordinate 151,176 of LPNX010440470.1, read as the reverse complement.
CGTCGTGTTTCCTAGGTCGCAGAGCTGAGAGGGTTGAGTCTTCGATTGTTGGAGGTCGTCGTCGTCCGTGATTCGCAGAGTTTAGAGGGTTGAGTCTGCTATTGTTGAACTTAAAACTTGAGGGTAACGTTTAGCGAACAGACTCGCGACCAGTGTGTAGCAGAGTCCCGAAGAGTCTCCTGAAGGCCAAGTCCTTGACTTCAGGGATCTCCTGCAGCATTACTAATGAGTAATGACCACCAAAATTAATGACTTGCCATTAATTTTGAATTTATTTATGCCATCACTTCTCCATGGCTTGCTGCACGACGTTAATATCATGTATTTTTATAGAAGTAACTAAAAACAATAAAATGATTTAAAACTTATGTTACTAATTAAATTGAAGTATTTAACACTACGTTAGTTTCAAGTATTTATATAGAAGTGATTAAAAACAATTAAAGTAATTAAAAATACTGAAAAATTTCATCTATTTTTTAATTTTTAAAATTTATAGTCATTCGAACTTAATGTCGAATTTTATTGCCAAAATTTCCATTGCGGAATTTTTGTCGAATTTCAAAGTCTCCGAATTCGAACACGAACTCAAACTAGGTGACTTAGGGTGATGTAGATCTCCAAAACCAGCCAGGCAATAGAAGAATACCTCACGAGCAACCTCTTAACAATGATCAGTGGCTTATGGGGTCAAAACAAATAAAACAAGGGTATTTATCAGGTAGTCCTAAGAGGATAGGAGTTAGGTGATAAATGGCACACAACTAATAAGATGATAAGAGGATTATTATTGTTATGAGATGATAGCCAACAAAACATGCTGATAAATAAGATGCAGATTACATAAGACAAGCCCAACTTACCTAGGAATATGCGTAAAACAAAAAGGACTGAAGATAATACCCTTAGGGCAGCCTAAAGAAGAAGAAGAAGAAGAAAATATTTTAACATCCGCAAGGCTAAAAATAGCCTATGGGACAGACCACCTCGCATGTTGTTTCTGCAATTCAATCCTTTGCATGTTCAACTTGATGATGAGCACCCCCAATTTTTCCATGTTTCCCTCATTGAATAAATCATCCCAAGATTTATCTGTCAAGACATTTGTGTACCTATCCCTACTGTCCTTAAAGGCTTCACACTCTAAAATGAAATGTTTTTTTGTCTCCACTTTACCAGCGGTGCAGAAAATACACACACTTTCTACCTAGGCTTCTTTTGGCCTTTTCCAGCGCTCGGTCGCACAACGGAGTTGCTGGGAATTAGTTCTTAATTGAGCAATAAGTATTTTGGCTTTCCAAGGTATATTGGCCCCTATGTACGGCTTTTGATGCTGATTGTAGGTAGGGTTAAACTCTTCAATATAATACTTTCTCTTTCTTCCTAGCTCTTTATCCCAAGTTCGCTTGAGGAACTTATTGATAACAAAATCCTTTATCTCATTACTATTCGTGGGGCACATGCTCAAGCACATATCCCACTTACTAAGCGATTTATTGTTTTTCCGCATCCAAGTCTTCTTTCTTTTGCACAATATGTCTGTTGTCCGTCGAATGCACACCAACAACAAAAATTTAATAAAAGCTGTCTCCTCACTTGAGAAAGTAAGAGAGGTGTGGCCTTGGGGGCAAGCACAGAGCTAGGTACCGTCACCTACTCTTAGCTCCTCTGTTTAGGCTAACTCCTAACAAAGCCAAGGGGGATAGTCCCTAACAAAGAGTTTCTATGGATCAATGTATTATAAGTGTTTTTGGTGTTGAGTGATGCGGATGGGTGTTTGTTAAGGAGTTTTTGATGAGATCACAGTTTTAGATGAAATACACAAAAGATAAAGGGCAATCCATGTTGTGATACAAGATATAAGATTAATAGTATAATAAAGACTTGAAATATAAAAGCATCCACAAATAGATAATAAATTCAAGTAAAAACTTCAAAAGGACAAATGGCTCATATTAATTAAAACATGTAAGTGTAAATAGACCAGTGTCTTATGGAGTCAAAAATTGTATAGTGCTTGGGGATGCTGGAGATACAAGTCTTGAAAATAACTGTTTGTGAGAACATTTTGCAAGTGTTCTTGGTTTATTTTATTGTAAATTTTAAAGATGATCTTGCTTAAGGTGTCTAGGAAACCTAATTGGAAATACTTTCAGTGGCTTCGTTCGAAGACATGACGGACTTGTTTGGAATCACAAGCTAGTTGTTCAGAGAATTTAACTAGCGAGTGTCTAGATTGGGTTGTCTGGCGCCCACACTTGGAATTTGCTCACTACCTGAGTATTTTTCGGAAACGTCGGTGTGTTGGTTATAGGGTGAAAGTTTTATTATGTTATCACTTGCAAGATTAACAAATCCAATCACCGTTCTGAGTACGAGTCCAACTTTTCAGGGTCGGCAGAGCATACTAGGTGAGGGATAGCAATGAAGTAAATTTTAATGGGAAAGTGAGTTGAAATGATTTTAAATTAGGAGCACATAGTTCAACTCTTCGACAGAGAGCGCTTTTGACTTTGTTTTATGACGGAAGTTCAAGAGACTTTAACTAAACTATATGCTTGATGCAAGGAAATACAATGGGAATGCTCTCCGATAGAGAGTGCTCTTGACTTGTGTTATGGCAAGTTCAAGAGACTTTAGTTCTTTGTTAAAAGACAAGCAACTTGAAATAAGAACATAAAGATGATTTAGTTCAAATAAACAAAAGATGAGATGAGTAAACTAACAT
>LPNX010440470.1:138060-148380 GCA_001517045.1 Pseudotsuga menziesii | reverse complement strand
GTATCTACTTTGCAAAAAATGAAACTACTCTAAGTACTTGAAATAAATCTAAGCTAAGAACAAAGACACTCTTCCCCAAATGGGGAAGAAAAACCAAGTATAGGAGGCTTTATCCCACTTAGCCTTGTTTTATTAATGAAGTACAAATGCCTTGGGAATTTAACCCTTGTAAGGACTTTTGAGAACTAACTTAAGTAAAAATGAAAAACTCTTATGAGTTTGTACAAAGGAGAATGACTTCTTTTTGGTTTTGGATCCTTGTCTTTGGATGTAGTTCTGCTTGCTCTTTCTTGCTTGGTTTTGCTTTTAGTTCACATGTGGATAAGAGCTCTAAACAAGGACTAGGAAGAGTGTTAGGGAGCCAAATTTTAACTTGTGATTTGAAAAGATTAAGTGGATGAGAAGACAAGTGCCTTATGAGATGAAACAAAAGACTAAAACAATGGAATGAGACCCAAAATCAAAACTTGGAAAGGACAAGGCACGCTCACCGATTTTGATGTAAAATGCACGATTTTTGACGAAAACGACTTGAAATTTTTTGAGAATTTAAAATTAAAGATCTTTTAACATTTTAGGCTAATTTCCAGAATCTGGAAAACAACAAAATATTTCAGAAAATCTGTAAAAAACCAGTAAGTACAAAATTGCACATTTTTTCGAGAAAAAGTCAAAAAATAAACTTTTTTGAAAATTCATCGATTTTTTTTAAATTTTCAGGCTAATTTCCAGAATTGAAATTTAGCAGAAAATTGTAAAAATGAGTAAAAAAAACAAGCAGCTTAAAATGGCATGCTTTTCAAGAAAAACACAAAAAAAAGAGATGATTTTTTTGAAAATTTTCCAAATTTTTTAATATTTTTCAAAAATTCCAGAATTGAAAAAAGGCCTAAAAACACAAAAAAATACCAGCAAACAAAAGTGGACAATATGCATGTTTTTTGAGAAAAATAGTGCACGTTTCCCAAGACAAAGAAATAAAAAAAGATGAAGAATCAAACAATGAGGTGGGATCAACTTTGGAACAAGGTGAGCACTAGAACACTAAAACCTTCTAGCTAGCTAGACGCACACAAGGATATAGTGGGGTAGAGAAGCAACCACAAAACAATGTGGCCCTTGGGATGAAATCCCAAGGTGCTATCTCAAGTCAAAACTTGGATGTAGAAAAAGATGGATTTACAAAAATGGAAATGAAACTAGATATTTAAAAATGGGCCTTTAGAAAGATGGATTTAGCTTTGAAAAAGTAGATCTAAGGCTAGAAAGCCTAGATCTAACTTAGTAGAAGCCAAGCAAGCTTGAAATAAAGATTTAAATGACTTGATAACTTCTACAAAAAAAGTGGAAAATAGGTAGGATAGAACCTTGAAAATAGAGATCCACTTGTAGCGACCAATGTAACCGAAAGAAAGGTTGAAGTATGTTGTTGATGGAGGAAAGGCTAGTCTCTTTGTTGTGTTTCTTTCTTTGAGAATAGAAGGACTTGGAGAACTCGCAAGAGAAAGAATTAGAGAGGATAAACCATTGCATGTGCAAAAACTAGCTTGATTTTCAAGCCACTCTCCACCTTGGATGATCCCTGCAAAACCGTTATATTCAAGCACAAATCCGAATAAGATATTTCTAAGCTATGTTAGAACATAAATTGAATAATGACTTGCTTAAGAAAAGATAAGGTGAGAGAGATACCACCAAGACAATTTGAACCAAGTCCAAGAACTCATGCATAGACCTCCAAAGTCGCTTTTTATTCCAATAGCATAAACAAGTATTACAATATAGATTTTGGGAGAGTGTTCTTGCCTAAATATCTCCATCCAAAGAGAGTGCAAAGCACCTCTACTTATACAAAAACCAAGCCCCAGGGGGGACTTTATGAACTAAGGATCAAGCCGAAGTTAATTGAGTTGGAGCTGAGCTGAACTGAAGCAATCAACAAAATCGAAGGGGCGATTACTAGCTTAACTGAAGATATGGTGTGGATGAGGTGCCACCTTCCAAAACTCCAAATCGCAAGACTCCCCAAACTCATGCGAGCCATCTCCAACCTCACGCAAATGGTACGACACATTGGAAAATGGTTGACGTCATAATAATTATTTGAAATCAGTCGTGGACTCTCCTTTGCATATGATATACCATTGTTAATTTTATATGTGTGGGGGTCCATACTTATTACCATCGCACTCCCATACACCACACGTGATCCTCCTTTATTAAATAATTCGAATTCACCTCCTTGCATGCACTGGAATGATACTACACCAAGGTTTAAAAAGTTAATATAAAGTTTCTTAAGTGGGGAGGGGTCCACCCTCACCCACTCAACACTTCTCCACATAAGCGTGAGTCCTTCCTCACCCTCACATCACCCTCCTTTCATATTAATTCCAACTTTGATTTTAAACCAAAGTTTTAAATTTTAATGCCAATGCATTATGAAGTGGGTCGAAACTCACATGGCCCACATGCCATGTCACCATTTACCAATAAAATATTTGATTTTAACTTTTTGAATATTTGACTTTGGTGCATTCTGTCCAAACTTAGCATTTAAATGCTACTATGATGCATTTTTAGCCAAATACTGCGTCACGAGGTGCTTTGGCTGCCCGACTGATGGTGAAAGTGGGCCCTGGGGTAAAGATGCTGCTCCGAGCTTGAAAATGAGCCCAACCATGCCGGAAACGGACTCTGAATCACTCTTTTTTTACAGTTTGAAATTTCTCATTTAAACCATTAAAATTTTTTTCTCGAAATTAAATGAAACTCTAGGGGGACCTAGTACATGTTCATTTGACTCAATTGGAATGCTTAGCATGACAAAAAACATTGACACGAAGGCTCTAATAACCTCCCAAGGCCGAAACATCAAGACAACTATCCCAACTTTGGAGGAGCGAGTGAAAAACTTAGAAATTATTGGTCGTTTGTTCAACAACCAATAATAACCATGGGAAAAAACACTTTGGCTAGTCGGCTTGATGCCCAAGTCCGGGAAGCCGAGCCTTTTATAAAAAATTAAATGCCAAGGACATTTTTTACAATCTCCCCAAGGGGGTATGAACATGTATTTTACAAAAGATAAACAATTAAGCCAAAAACTGGCTAACTTTGGAACACACTAAACTTCTGAATTCTGGAGACGAGCAATCATCATGCTCGATAACTGGCGTCTCAATAGGAAGTTCAACTATTGTACAAAATAGTTGGTAACAATGTCATTGAAGACAACCTTAGGCCATCTACCTTCCTCCATTTGCTTAACTCTTTTTAGATATCTTATGACTCTCACCATAGCGATTGCTTCAATTGAAGCCACTCCCATTTCACTTAACATGATCTCGTATGGCACTGAACTCCTAATTTTGAACTTGCTTGTAATCATGTGTTTTTGAATGTATTCTATTTGCCTCCACTGTAAGTCAGAGGTACCGCTGGCCCATACTTCACAACCATAGAGAACTACCGGGATCACTAAAAGCCCAAAAAGAGTTTGCATAGTTTTCCAGTCTCATAGCTCTGCCTCTCTACATCTATTTTGAAAAGCATAAAACGCTTTCCAACCTCCAAGAATTTTTTTTTTTCTGCAACTTTCCCAACTCAAGTTTTTTTTGAAGTTGATTTCGAGGTACTTGTAATCTTCCACTTCTTCAAGGGTGTTGTCTTCAAAGTAGAACTTAAGTTGTTTATGTTTTCTTTTGCTAGAGAAAACTACCACTTTCGTCTTGCTAGTATTTACTTGCATCCCAACTGTTCTACAAAACTGTTCAAGGGAAATCAAGTGCTCTTGCAAGCTAAGAGCAGACTTAGCAATCAAAATAAGGTCACATGCATACAAAAGATTCCTTATTGTTGATTTCTGTACCTAGGATAGTATTCCCCTGGGTGACTTTAGCCTTAGTGACTTAAAAGGGGGAAATAAAGTGACCCTTGCATTAAATGACTTGAGATGAGCATTTAATTTGACTTTAGAGAATAAAGTCACTTTTTGGAAAATTTAAGTGAGGTGAGTGAATTTAATTTTTAAATGAGATTTAATGAGCATTTAATCTCATCCACTCATCTCATCTAATCTCCATCGTTGGATTAGATGAACCCTAGGGTTTTCATCAAAAAGGCAAGGAAAGACAAAATGCATTCACTTTTTGAAAAAGAGATTGAAGGAGAGAACTGAGAGAGAGCAGAGCCATTTTTTCTGATAGAGGAGAATACGCCAGCAGCAGTGTAATATCGCAAATCCCGATATTTTCTATTTCTAAGCAAATATGCTGATACAACTGGGCATGCAAACTGCCATGCAAAAATCCCTATTTTATAGCAAAAATTAGGGTTAGGGTTTGTGGGACAGAATGAACACTAACCCCTGATAAGCCGGCTAGATTGCTCCTGAGATAGTATGCAAGCACCGAGAACTGGATCGGAGATGGGCAGATCTCTTCTGCTTCCGGTGAACCCCCAGCAGCAAGAACCCCAGTCAGAAAAGGGTGACGCTTTCAGTGAAGGAGGTGTCCGATGATGCTGCCGATTTGCAGGACTGATAGCCTTCCCGTGCCAGAGAGAATGCCTGGTACATGCGGGATTTTTGAGATCTCTAGGCAGGATAGCGACTTGCTCCAGAGAGACAGTTGCTCACGCCCCCTGGATCCCGAAATTGCTGATAACTGCTCCGGATGAGCACGGACAAATCTGATAATCACTGGGTACCGGAGTATGATGTTGATGATGAGAATGGTGCCTAAGTTTCGGAGTAGAGCTGAGATCTGAAGGCCCTGCAACTGATTAGGGCTTTCTAGCTGAAAACCCCCCCTTACGGCTGCACACGTGTCCCTGCAACGATCTATACCATATACTGGATAACTTATGAATGAATGTAAGAACAAATGGTGAACCTGTATGGCTTACCCAGAATAAGACTAGGACAGATGTTTCACTGCCGAAATCTCGTTAGCTGAACACTCCGTCTCCAACCCCAACTGCTGTGCGGCACGTTGTGTTGCTATCCAAGAGCTCCCAAAATAATAATAATCAAAAGTGAAGTCTCCTTTCGTTTTATCCCTCTTTTATAACTTTCAACTGCGAAAACCCTAATCTTTGACCTAATTAGGTCACTTTATCTTCTGATTTGCAGTTGACTTGCATGCATGCGGATGGAGACTTAAAGAGTGCATGCATCATTAAATAATGCTTGGATGGCATGCACAGAGGTGGGCTTTGGCCCCGGTGGCCCTTCTTGACCAATGATGATGCCCTAGATCTTCTATGGATGGCATCAGTCCTCAGCTGATTCCCTAACTGTCAGTAACCGCTCAAACCCACAGGAATCACATAGGTTAGCGGTTTTGGGCCTCAAGGCCTAATCGGAAGAGGACATTATAGTCCTCCCCGCTTGAGATTGCTTGTCCTCAAGCAAGTTCAAACTGGGATGCTACATTACCTGTTCACCTTCCCAGGTGGCATCCTCTGGCGGTAGTTCTTTCCATTGAACCAAGTATTCTCTGATTACCCTATTCCTGAGCTTCCTTTCTCTAGTCTGTATGATCCGTTTGGGAATCAGTATCAGCAGTCCTTCATCATCTAAAGGAGGCAATTCGGTAGATGGAGCAATGTGTTGGCCAAGGGTCTTCTTCAGATTAGATACATGGAACACATTGTGAATTTTGCTTCCCTGTGGAAGTTCTAGTTCGTATGCCACCTCTCCCACCTTCCTGATTATTCTGTATGGTCCATAGAAGCGGGGTTTTAACTTCTCTGCTCCTTTCTTCTTAAGTGAGCACTGTCTATAAGGCTGGAGCCTTAAGTATACTAAATCCCCTACCTCAAAGCTCCGCTCAATCCTGTGTTTGTTGGCATACAACTTCTGTTGATTTTGGGCTGTTTGTAAATTCTCCTTCAATATTTTCAGAATGTCCTGACTGCCCTGTATCCAATCCTTAGCCTTAGGAGCCCTACTATCTCCAAATGCCAAATCTGCATAGTCCAAGGCCTCGTAACCATATAATGCCTTAAAAGGAGTCATCCTAATAGACATGTGATATGTAGTATTGTAGCAATACTCTCCTAGGTGTAGCCATTTGATCCAGGTTCGCTGTTGCCCTGCTACATAGTTCCTTAAATATCCTTCGATCCACTTGTTGACTATTTCCGTTTGCCCGTCACTATGGGGATGATAACTCGTACTAGTAGCCAGTTCGGTCCCCACCAATCTGAACAATTCCTGCCAGAAGGCACTTGTGAATCTGCTATCCCGATCACTGACAATGGTCTTAGGTAACCTGTGTAACCTGAAGACCTCCCTGAAGAATAACTTAGCCACTTGAGCTGTCGAGTAGTCTGATGATATCGAGAAGAAATGTTCAAACTTGGTCAAGCTGTCAACTACTACATATAAACAATCTCGCCCTTGGACCTTGGGCAAGCCTGAAATAAAGTCCATGGAGATGCTTTCCCACATTTGCTCTGGAATCGGTAGTGGCTGGAGTAACCCTGCTGGATGGGTGTTCTCAATCTTGTTTTGCTGACAGATGCTACATTTCTGGACATGCTGCATAATTTCCCCCTTGAGGCCCTTCCATGAGAACCTCTCTCTGATCTGCTTGTAGGTCTTTAAGAAACCTTGATGCCCTGATAAAGGAGAATCGTGGGCTGCCTGAATGATCTTTTTCCTCAATGTGGATTCTGGAACGAGGTATATCCTGTTTTTGTAATAGATGATGTCATCCACAATCCTGCACCTGTCATCCTGAATTTGCCCGTCCAATAATTCGCAAGCGAATTTATTTTTGGAGTATTCCACTAAGAGAAGTGCCCTCCAATCCGTGGATATACTACTGAGAGATAATGGGGCTGGACACCTGGATAATGCATCAGCTACTACATTATTCTTACCTTTTACATACTCGATCTCGAAATCATAGGCTTGTACTTTGCTGACCCATTTCTGTTGTCGCTCATTTAGTTTCTTCTGCTCGAGGAAATACTTGAGGCTATTATGATCGGTTTTGATTTTGAACTTACTTCTCACTAGGTACTGTCTGAATTTTGTGAGAGCATGCAAGATGGCTAGCATCTCTTTGTCATATATGGAGTAATGGTGCTCGTAGTTCTTCAGTTTACAGCTCTCAAATGCAATAGGGTGATTATTCTGGATCAACACTGCTCCTATCCCTTCCCTCGAGGCATCACATTCTACTACAAAGGGTTGTGAGAAGTCGGGTAATGCTAGAACTGGACAAGAACTCATAATAACCTTCATCTCCTCGAGAGTTTTCTGTGCTAAGTCTGTCCAAGTGAACGCTCCTTTCTTGGTGAGATCTGTGAGGGGAGCTGCAAATTGGGAGAATCCCTTAACGTACCGTCGGTAATAAGTGCATAGACCTAAGAAACCTCTCAATTCTGTAACTGTTTTTGGCGCGGGCCAATCTCTGATAGCTCGGATTTTCTCCATGTCAACCTGTACTCCTTTTGCATTGATTATGTGTCCTATATACAGCATTTCCTTCATGCCAAACTCACACTTGGACATTTTTGCATAAAGCGAATGTTCTTCTAAAATACTCAATGCTTTGTCCAAGTGTTTCAGATGCTCTTCCCATGTTTTGCTGTAAATCAGGATGTCATCAAAGAATACGAGCAAAAACTTACGTAGTTGTGCTCTGAAGGTGTGGTTCATGCATGACTGAAAAGTGGCCGGAGCATTGGTAAGTCCAAAGGGCATGACCAAAAACTCATAGTGACCATAGTGACAGCGAAAAGCTGTTTTGGAGATGTCTTGGTCCCTTACCCTGATCTGATGGTATCCCGAGCGAAGATCGTTCTTTGAGAAGTATTGAGCTCCCCGAAGCTCATCCATGAGTTCGCCAATTCTGGGAATGGGATACCTGTTCTTAATGGTCTTTTTGTTGAGTGCTCGATAATCGATGCACATTCGCAGTGTACCATCCTTCTTTTCGACCAGTACTACTGAGAATGCAAAGGGGCTAGAACTGGTCCGAATATATCCAAGCTCCAGTAATTCTTTGATTGTTTTCTCAATCTCATCCTTGTACCTTTTGGGATGCCTGTAAGGAGTGGTGATGACTGCCTGTGTCCCCTCCTCTAGCTCGATGATTAGTTCAAAACCTCGGTCTGGTGGTCTACCTGATGGAAGGTCTCGAAAAACCTTTTCATGTTTTTGTAGCAAGGTTTGAATGTCACTTGGGTGTTGTGTGCTGGTCTCTGGGGGTTTCTTGAAGGTGACCAAACATTCTGTAGCCCATTCTATATCATTCTGTCGAAGTACTGCCTCCACCCTTTGTGACGAGACCGGTTTTGGGGGATAAGTGTTCATGCCCCTCAAAACTACCCGTTTGTCGTCTGGCCCCTGGAACTCCATTTCCATTGCCCTGTAGTCTGTAGTGTATTTCCCTATAGAATAAAGCCACTGAACACCCAATACCACATGAGTATCTGCTACATCCACTACATAAAAAGAGTCTGTCATCTGATAGTTACCTAAGGCGACATTCAATTTTGGGATCCAGTAGTTGCACTCCATGCTGGAGTTCCCGATTACTGCTACAGTGAATCCTTCGAACTTCTCGGTTTGAATACCTCTCTTGGCTACCCAAGCGGAGTCAATGAAATTGTGGGTGGCTCCCCCATCAATCAATACTCCTACTCTGTGACCCTTTACTACTCCCTTGACCCTGAGAGTATGGAATCTTGGTACTCTAGATAATGTAGCAATGACCCCCTCTGATGTGTCACCTTGGTGTGATTCCTCCTCAGCTGCCCGTAGTTCTTCTGTGGCTTCCTGCTCCGAGTTGTCCTCATCACTGTTTGAATATACCTCAATGTAGTGAGCCTTCGCCTTCCCTGCACACCTGTGTCCTGGTACCTATGGTTCTTGACAGGTGAAGCATAGTTTCTTCCTTCTTAGATCTTTCCCAGTGTCCTCATCTAACCAGGTTTTCTTGGGCACATCCTGTTGGAAAGGTTTCCTGTCCTTGTCCCTAACAGGAAAATTGGTTTTTAGTGGGAATTTGTTTTTGGGGACTGAATTCTGAAGATCTCTTGCTCTGCTAATGGCATCCTGCAGAGTGAGGGGTTTGTAGGCTTTCACCCATCCCCGTAGTGGCTCTGTGAGGGCCTCAGTGAATAACATAGTCAATTTGCTCTCTGACACGTCTGTTACCATAACGACTATCCTCTGAAATTCTAAAATGAAAGCTTTTGCACTACAGGTCTGTTTGAGTTGAGCCAACTCCCTAAAATGTATCTCTGGATCTTTCTTGTCAAACCTCTCTATGAGCTTCTGAGTGAACTCACCGTAGGAATGTATGGTGTTGTGACCCAATGTCACCAGTCCGTGGTACCACCATTCGTGAGCCTCTCCGTCCAGGTGAAGTGTAGCCAATTTAATGGCGTCTGTCTTTGTCATGGGGTTGAGTTGGAAATAGGCATCCAACTTTTGAAGCCATATCCTCGCTGATCATCCGCGAGTCCCATCAAAGTTTGGGATGGTCAACCTGCCCAAGGTCTTCTGCAACTCATAGTTGTGATTGAAACCCTTGTTGAAATTCCTGGGCCTGTTTCTAGTCTTCATGTTGCAGAAATCTGAAAAAGACATGGCAGCATGAAATTCATCCCCTAAGTCTCTATACTCCTGTAAATAAGCCCCAAAAGGCTCGCTAGGTTCTACCTGCATGACCGGCCCCCCTACTGTATCTGCCAAGAAGTGAGGCATGGTAGGCCTAATAGAAGGTCTGCTGTATATGTGCGGAGTATTCTGAATGTTACTGTACGCTATCTTTCCACTGCTGCCTGTAGATCCTCGATCTACCGGTGAGGGAGGTGTACTGTTGATACCTGTTTTCTGTTTCGCTGATAATCTGTTGATTGCATTGAGTACATCTTTTTGTCCTTTGGCTAAGTCTTGCAATGCAGAGACCAAGCTGCGAAACTCCATCCGATCCTCCTCTTCTGCCATTCCTTTTGCCCTATCCGAGTGTATACCTGTTTGTTCCATATCTGAATTGGTATCTTCTAGTTGGATATCCTCAAACTCCTCTGTGTATCTACTCTTTCTCCTCCTATAGGCTACAAAAGGGTCTCCTCCTTTATTCATCTACGTTTCAGTTCTTAAGCCTACAGCTGGCCAAGAAGATAGCTCTGATACCACTGTAATATCCCAAATCCCTATATTTTCTATTTCTACGCAAATATGCTGATACAACTGGGCATGCAAACTGCCATGCAAAAATCCCTATTTTATAGCAAAAATTAGGGTTAGGGTTTGTGGGACAGAATGAACACTTACCCTTGATAAGCCGGATA